>JAANSK020025244.1:0-17967 GCA_011763485.2 Isoetes engelmannii
CCAAAATCTCTCTTCATGCAAAAGTATGGGCTAGTTTAGGGGGGTCAAAATCACAAAATTAGTTCCAGATTTTTTTTTACCTCAATTCAACACTTTTTTTGGAAAAAAAAGGGAATCTTTGGGGAATATTCCTTTTGCTCCCGTTTCAATGCAACTCTCTCGTTTCATCTGCAACAGTGTTCCAAGGGGAACCAACTAACCCAGTCATCCTGTTGATAATTGATGAAGCACCGCAAATACTGCTCAATAGTTTAGTTGGTGCATTCTACGTACCCATTAGTCTCTGGATGGTATCCTGAAGAAAGGGAACAGTCTACGTGCAGAAGCTGTAGGAGCCGTTTCCAGAATCCGGCAACAAACTGGGGGCCGCGATCACTGATAATGGTATCCGGTAGATCATGCAGACGGACAACTTCCTGAAGTAAAAGATCAGTTGTGCCTTCGCTTGTGATGGAGGTGCTGCATGGTATGAAGTGCGCCATGCAACGACAACAAGGATGGCGTCACGACCTTGGGAAGGTGGAAGCTCGACAATGAAGCCGACTGAGATGCTCTTCCATGGGCCTCCCGGAACTGGCAGAGGCTGAAGCAGACCATATGGAGGATGCTTGGGAGTCTTTGCACGGCAGCAAGTGTCACATGAGCGTACGAAAACCTCGATTGTATGTCGGAGTCATGACCACCAATAATCCTGAGCAATGAGTTCCAAGGTCTTGGCAACTCCAAAGTGTTTGGTGAGAGAAGAGTCGTGACAGGACTGCAGAACTTGAAGGCGAGGGGCACAATCATGAACATACAGGAGTCCATCACAGAAAACGAACCGATCTTGAACTTCAAATTGATCATAGTCCGACCATGTCTGCTCGAGGGAACTGCCATTGCGATCCTGATGAGTAGAGCAAAGATGTAAAAATACATCCCGAGCCAACTGGCCGGAGGAAAGCGCCGCCCGAACAGATTCCAGCAAGGCGGTGTCATGGGATCTCTCGATCAAAGTGACGGCCATAAGCTAAAAATGATCAGGCCCTAGAACAATCTGTGATTGCTGATCAAATGCAGGATCCCTCGCCTTGGGCTGAAGGCAAGAACGTCGAGATAGAGCATCCGGCTTCTCTTGAAGAGATCCAAGGTGGTACTTGATCGCAAAATCAATACTTGACAGCACTTGAGTATGCTATCGTCCCTGATGGCGATCGAGTACTCGAGCAGACTGGAAATATTCTAGGTTTCGATGATCCATATAGACTGTGACCTTGTGAGGGGACCCTTCCAAGAATTGCCTCCATTCTTTAAAGGAATCAACTATTGCCATCAACTCCTTATCATAGATGGGATAGTTAATCTCCGCAGCCTGGAACTTCCATGAATGATAGGCAATAGGACGCAACTCATGATCATCCCACTCCTGTGACAGAATACCCCCAATGGCAAAATCAGAGGCATCCGCTTCCACAACATATGGACGTGAAGGGTCCGCATGAAGAAGAACTGGCGCCGAAGTGAAAGCATGCTTGAGGGTGACAAATGCGGTTTCTGCTTCCACACTCCATTCAAAGGGCACATTCTTTGATGTGAGATGTGTCAATGGGAGGACAATCTTCGAGTAATCCATGATGAAGCAACGACAAAAATTGACGAACCCCAGGAAGCACTGGACATCTTTAACTGAGAAGGGCGTTTCCTAATCAAGTATTGTTCTGACCTTCTCAGGATCCATAGAAACGCCGTGAGGAGTGATGCAGTAGCCAAGGAACTCGATATGGTCTTGCTCAAACTGACATTTCTCCAACTTGGCATAAAGCCCATATGCGCGCAGCTTCTGAAGGACCTTCCGAACATGTTCTTCCAGAGTCTTCGAATAGATCAGAATATCATCGAGGTAGATGATAACAAAGAGGTCCAAGAACTCCCGAAAAAACATCATTCGCCATGTGTTGAAAGACTGTTGGAGCATTGATAAGGGAAAAAGGCATGACTATGTACTCGAAGTGGCCATACCGAGTCCGAAAAGCTATCTTCCATTCATCACCTTCTCCGATTCGAATAAGATTATAGGCACCGCGAAGATCAATCTTGGTGAAGTACCGTGGACCTTGCAGCCGTTCAAGCAATTCTGGGATCAAAGGCAGAAGATACCAGTTGCGAACAGTGATCTTGTTGAGCCCGCGGTAATCTACAACCAACCGCAAGGAACCGTCTTTTTGGAAATAAAGAAGATGGGAGTGCCTGCGTGCGACTGAGAATGCCGGATGAAACCTATTGCAAAGTTCTCCTCGATTAAGGTCCGTAAGATCTCCAGCTATGTTGGCGACAAGCCATAGATAGGACCATAGCAGTCATAGGGACGACGCTCAAACATATGATATGTTACTTGTAGAGTGTGATATGATGCCATTAGACCGAGGCTCTATGCAAAACGCTTACATACCTTTGTAAGGTAGGATTTGACATGGTGGAGGAGTGCTTACCAAGACTGGCTTTAGGAGAGACAAGAAATAAAGGTTGGTATGCAGATATTGTAAAGTGGATGAGGAAATGGGGCTTAGACGTTTTTCACCTACATGAGAATCGATCAAATATTAGGGAATGGGTGCATGGCCATCTCATTAGAAGGAATTGGAGAGTCTCAAAAACAAAAAGGGAGTTTTACAAAATATATATAAACCCTACACTCCGAAAGGCCAAGCATCCTAAAGAAGGTATATCTTTGAGCACGAGGCATATGATAAGTAGAATGTGGCTTAGCTCCCATAGACTTGGGGTGGAAGTAGGGCGCTGGAGTAATTATTCCTCATGCATTGAGGTTTTGTATGTTGTGCAATCTACAGGAAGTTGAAGATGAATTACATGTCTTCATAAGATGTCTTCATATGCGGGGATTCGACACAAGCATGATATACACTCAAGTTCTTTATTGGATTTTTTTGGCTTGCTTGGGCATCCCATTGGAAAGTATCTAAAGGAATTATTAGCTCATAGAGAACAATTACTACATGATAAAGACTGTCATGTTATAACTGACGAGAGTTGGGAGGGGTCTAACGCATTTTTGTCAGAAGATGCATTAGAAGACATATTTTTATAATGTTGAGTGTACATATTGATCGTCTCATAGACCTGGTGGTTTACAGACGTAATAAATACAACATTTAATCTCATTTCAATTTTCTCTCCCTCCCTCCCTCCCTCTCCCTCTTCCTAGGCATCGCCGCACTTGCAAGGTATGTTTGATGGACATTATAGAGGATGAGGCTCACTTTCTTCTGCATTGCACAAAGTATGAAATGCTCAGGTCTAAGCATGATATCAAGGCTACTATACTACAAGTCCAATTAATATAATTGGGAAATATGTAACAAACATTTACAAGATGAGGGAGGTATCCGTGAAGTCATATAGACATTTATTACATATATTTAAAAGAGACGAGAGCAGTGAAATAGATGTTGCTTTGACTGAAAGCACATCTTGATAAGTTCTTGTTTGTATTGGTTGCATACATGTCGTCTTCTAGACCTGATGGTCTCATAGACGAAATAATAAAATGGAAGGAGAGGAACAACTCAAGGCAGAAGTGATAACCGTGGGTAAGATTCACCACATCAATCTATTCCGTTTATTTGGATGTTGCTCAGAAGGTTCACACCGTTTGCTAGTTCACCAATGCATACCCAATGGTTCCCTTGACCAGTTCTTGTTCTTTAGCACTCATGATCAGACGTGCAATTGGAATACCAGATTTGGTATTGCATTGGGCATTGCTAGAGGCATCATGTATTTACATGAAGAATGCCAAGAATGCATCCTTCATTTTGACATCAAACCGCAGAATATACTACTGGATGAGATTATACCCAAGATTTGTAGTTTTGGCTTGGCTAAATTGATTAGCAGAGAAATGGTGACTTCCATCTCTACCGTTAGAGGAACCATAGGGTACTTAGCACCAAAATGGACTGGCAATTAGCCTGTCACTACCAAGGTAGATGTGTATAGCTACGGTATGCTTCTCTTTGAAGTTCTAAGGGGCAGGCAAAAACCTGTTAATTACTGGCTGAACTTTAGAAAGTAATAAATGTTATTTTTTATAGTGGGCTATAGAGAAGCTTCACTATCGAGATTTGGAAGACATGGCAGATCCTAGAGTTGGGAAGGAGGTGGGCTTAGTGCAGTTTAAGAGCAGCATGGAGGTTGCATTATGGTGCATTCAACTGGATCCACCTCGCAGGTTCGAAATGGGACCAAAATAGAGATTGTACCATGGCTAAACAAACACTTGCACACATATTAGCTTAATGTATTGCAAATATCCTTTGCATTCGGATATTCTGGTTGTCCAATGTGAATCTGATTGCTACCTCAGGCTTACATGCTTTATCCTCCCCACATTGTCTGCAGCAGTAAATGCATGTCTTTTACTCAGAGAAAGAATTGTGCCCATTGAGGAACTTAATAGAAGTTCGTCCTTCCTTGCTGGCATTCGCTAAATGATGGTGCTCAAATACGCTTAAACCCAAAACTTTAAATGCATGTCACTATATCGAGGCATCCATATGTGCAAGTTGTGTTGATCAGAAGAAAATGACTAATGCCGATGTTGTTGTGAGTTTTCCTACCACATCGCAATTGTGGACCATTCATCTTTAGGCTCAGATTTGGGAATAATATTTACCATGGTGTACAATTTTCAACCTGGAATATTTTTTGTTAGGCCCAATTCAAGAATGTTTTCCATGGTTAATAGTATAATAATAAGGCAGCCCTTGTATATGAGTAGGCATGTGTATATTATGTATATTTGTATAGGAACTATCATGGTATATTGGCAGAGCAGAAATCATATTTCTTTAAGCAGTAGCAACACGCCTTTAACCAAGTCCTCGACCAAGAGCAATGATATTATTGAACTTGAAGTTTGATCTTTGCTTTTCTTCTAAGTACACCATCAAGATGTTTTTCTGGGTAGCCATTTTTCACCTTGCTTTAGGATAGATGCATTGAACTGACGAGATCAACTACAAGGCCTTTTACTACACTCATTTTACCGAATGCGAATAGATAAAAACTTTTCTCATGTACTAATTATGTTGCAGAAATATGCTCTGCATCCAAAGGCTTTGATTGTCACCATTTGAATTGGAATTATTTTTTTATTCATAATGACCACTGACACACTGACGTGGACATAATGAAGGAGAAAGTAAGCACCAAAAGTGCTAGTCTTAAATTTAGAATACCGACCATATGGAACTCCAATACCAGTCGTTAGTCGTTGTGGGGATCCCTATGGTGGGATTTCGTCCCACAATATCACAAAGATGATTGTGCAGTCAAAATGACTATGCCTGCCCCTTGTCTGAATTTGAAGCACTTTTTTGCCGGATGATTTCTCTTTGAAGACTCAATCATTTCATTTTGCTCCACTTTTATCTAAATCGGAATGGGCTGCCTCATAAGAATATGTAGAAGCGAAGAAAGGACGGATTGAAGCGCTTTTGAATTGAATCAAGCCCGAGAAATGGTGCAATCCATATAGTAAGCTGATAACTGCGCAATTTGGCCACTCAATGTCATATAGGTTGTGATGCCTTTTAGTGGTATCACAATTACCGCCATTGGAATCACCGCTATGGGAGTATTAATATCTTACGCCAACATTTCTGCCCTATATGCTCTCCCCATCCCGGAGAACAAGAGAAAGTTGAGAATGCCCTTGTTCCTCGAAACTCCCATCGACGCATTTTGAAGTTGGCATCTGGGGTACTTGCACAAGTATGTTTGCAAATCTAATAGAGAAAAAAACCATGGAATGTTGATGCCTCTAATAAGACTACTTCGAATCCATCTAGAAAAGTAATCAATGTGCATATGAATCTTGCTCAAGGTGCTTAGGGAGCAAATTATGGAGGAAAATTACTAAACAAATTGTGGATGAAAACTACATAATCTGGTCAAGTGAAATGGGTGAACCCAAAATATGGGAGTGCCAGACTTGGGTATGCATGACCACATTTTGACTCACCCATTCTATGCAATAATCATTGGGGTAAAACACCAGCATTCCTTACATGGATGCCACATAACAGCAAATGGATTTCTTGTCCAAACTGATGGCCCCATGACGACCCCATGATGTTTTCATCAATTTTACATGCTTGCTTAGTTATTGATAGCATGTTAGGCTAATTATGTAATGCATTTGATATTCGTATTAGCCTGGGCCTAAAGTGTTGATCTTGCTGTCTCTTGCATGCAAGCATGTGTACATATTTAACATTATGTTTGAAAGTGCAGTTGACGTGTGGAAGCTGCTCATGCCCTTCCACTCCTGCAAAATGAAGAGGCAATTGGATTGTGTTGCATCCAATCTTCAGTACCAATGGGCATAATGTCTCCTGTAGCTACATCACATCTACAATGTTGGGCATTGCACTGAAGGTATCAGCAATAAAAATAAAACAAGTTCCAACAACTCGAGCACAAGAATAATCAATGCAAGATCATGATATCACAACTTGAGAAATCCCCTTCAAAAGAACCCGGACTTCAATGATTGAGGTTAGTTTACATGGCTTCACATATCAGGTGACCATTATTTGTAGAAAGAAATGCCAGTGTAAATATCATGGCTTCACCTACTAATCTTATAAAGAATACTGAGTTTATTGGTTTAACAAAACCATCAAATGGAAGAATACAAAGGCGTATTACCTTCTGTCACGTTTCTATTCGATCTCCCGTCAAAATCGTATATATAATTTCGTTTCTTGAAAAAAATGAGGCAGCTCGCTTGGCAATCACCAAGGCATCTAATACGGATAGAACAAGTATGTTGAATAGCTCTGTTGAGCGCAGAACCATATCTTTCGTTCTGAACGATTCAGGCTACTATAAGTCGTGATTAGACTACAGAAGTAAAATCATTTTGAAGCAAGTGCTGGCCGCAGACCATTCCATGCGATCCACCAAACCAGAGCAATCCCAGAATGCACATTAGCTATACCATGCCCTGTACAAGATGCTAAATGCTTGGCCACTTGGACCTTCGTTTTATGAAATTGCAGCCATGAACAGGTTCAAGTTGGCAGTAATGGTTGCCTCTCATCTATAATTTTGTGGTTTGCCTGCATATTATATGCACCTTGCACATGTTAACAATGTCGAAGAGAGAAGACAAGCGCATGAAAAGCATGAAGATATTTACCTCCTCAGCTGCTCCAACAGTCATGTCAATGACGGAATCATTTTTGGACCTGCAGTGTATTTAAGCTTAGCAGTTGGCATAAAAATTCTAGACCATTGATCCACAAAGGGAATTGTTTTACAAAACAGCTCCAAATAAAGTGGACTCAGTTATGTTTCCATATTGATACAAAAATAAAATAATACTTTTCATAGAAAAGGCCTGAGTGCTTGTCCGCCACATTGTCTTCCTTTGATTTTGAAAGAGCTGAAAAGAACTGCACAAACAATGTTTGCCATATTAGAATAGAGATCTTCCAATTCATGTCTCATTGCAAAATTCTCTAGTCCTACCCAACCATCACTCTTGTTAGGCAAATAAAACTTAGCACCACATCATTCATCATCATATCCTATCTCATTATCATAAAACATGGTAGGGACGCTTGACGCATCGTATCATAGGTACCTGATGCATAGATATTATGACTATAGATACACCTAGAACAAAGTTTATAGTCAGTTTATGACCAAACAAAGCTGCAGAGGCCAATCCAGTGAATATTGTAGCCACAGTCGATGAATACTTTTTAAGAATTGCATCTGCGTCAACAACACGTAACAAGAATCATCAGATAAACATTGAAGTCGTAACAGACTTATACTTTTTTGACATTCTAGTAAATCACATGACATCTTTACCAGCATATTTAAGAAAAAAGCAAGAAAGAATCCCTTGAGCTGCATTGTTGATAACGAGCAGCATTGTTGCCCTAGAATGTCCTTCAAAAAGATTGAAACCATTTCCTCCTGAAATTTTGCCAACGCAAATTAAAGACTTATTATTCATGCATTTAGTTTATGTCTTAAAGATGTTCCCCCATGATTCATTAGATTATTTGAATTCACCTAACTATTCAAATCTAAAGATCCGCATTTTGTACCTTTATATATTGTCATGATTAGGATGGCAAGGAAATTGAATAGTGCTCCATATCCATATAGAAAAAGGTTCTATTAAAACAACCTTCAAGAATTAGAAAGCAGATTAGTTGAGTAATTAACCACAACTATTGTACCTGAAGATGGACACTTGTATCAAATTGGCTTTTTAATGCATATTCGTTGAAAACTGATGCCAGAGAGGGGATAGTAATCTGGAGAGTCATATAAAATTGGATGTCAAACATGGCCGGTAGAAAATTATTTTGAAAGAAACAACAAAGCATATATGTATAGAGCCAACACAATTTCAAAGCAATCATGAAGATGAAGGAACATACAAAAATAAGAGTTAAGAAATAAGCTGCCGATGCCAATGGAGCTATAACTGTAGTTCCAGTTGGTGTTGTATGGAGTTGGTTCACACTTATTCCAATAAGCAGCAAAGCAAGGGCCTCCCACTGTATAGAGAAGCAACCGAATAAGCATGCTATATCACAGGAAAAATATTAATTTGGATCCCGTAAGAGCAAAATTGTATGATTATCATAGGGCTGTAGCTCTACAAATAGCAAAGCCAGAAAGTCAGGTTCCCATCTATCCATATCTTTTATTTGCTTTCCATAGGTTATTGCAGAATTTAACTATACTGGAATGCATTGAGCCTATCTAGAACAGACTCAGAACAGCGAGACCTATAATTTCTCGATGAGCTTCGAATTAAGAGGGCTGTTCTAATGTATAAATTACACAGATTGCTAGAATTATTGAATATACGATTAATTAACTCAACCTGCATAATAGTAAAGCGCCGACGCATGACTACTTTTAGCAGCAAAGCGATCATCAGAACCTGCAACTCAATAGCAGATCTAAGTAAGCCATTCAATTGTGAGCAAACCCAGGAAATGGGATACCTTCAAGTTGCTAAGCATCTTCACCGTTGCAGGATTGAAGTAAAGCTGTTGATAGATGCCAAATATGAGAACACGAGAAAAAGGGTGTATTTGCATCATATAATCGACATAGCATTAAATAAACTTGCAAGAACTACCATTATGTTTCCGCTCTTACTTACCATCACACTACTTAACTGAAACTTTAAGATCAAATCACTATTATGAAAGACAGAAGACAAAACAAATTACCTGCATTATGAACTTAAGATAATTGTTGATACCATACAAAAATGCTGGGAGTGCAAGCAAGTAATTTGCACGAGCTGCCTGTTATCCATACTCCATAAGTATATCATATTTGACAATGTTGATTCAATGTAAGAAAGACATAGCAAAGTGATTATACCTGCAAAATTACAACTGGTGACAGCAAAGACTTTTCTCCAGGACGCTGATTCCGGGCCTATGTAATGAGAAAATATGGAACCCTTGGGTGATTGTTTATATGGATTTCATATCCCAACATGCATATGTTGTTAACAGTTAACAACATAAGGAAACCATGTTAAGCTTACCTGGAAAACAAGCATGCATAGTGCAAAAAAGACCTTCGTTACTTCTGTGAGGAAGTTCACACTAACTGGGCTGAAAAGGAACTTTCCATCCACCTTTGACATGTACACCAGAATCGGCTGAGACCAAGCAACCAGAGAATCAAAGTGAGTCCATCCACCAGCTTCATGTAAGGACAAGAAGCACCAAAGGATGAAATTTAAAAAATGTATCTGCATAAGATTGGTAAAATGCTGGTAACAAATTTCCAAACACCAATTTGACCTCAAACACACATATTGCACATGGAGCACTGCCTACGGAGCTTCATATCTAGTGCATAATAAAATGCTGACAGATGTCTCCTGATGCTTGCGTACTTCAAAATACTTTAAATTCAAAGGAAGCACTGAGCAATAGTTATTGAATCAAATGCTGGACGTCAGCATGGCTATGGTTTACGTAGTGACCTTAGATTTACTATTAAATTATTAGATTGTCATCAAGATTTCTGACTGACCCAAGGTTAGTGCTAATAACAAACTGAACAAATAACAAGAAGCAAAATAAAGTCCTTAGTAACACCAATTGTGTTATGTTTATAAAGTCTTACCAGTTTATCCAGATCTGATCTGGTAGATATATTCATACGCATATATGGGGACCTAATTTTTAAGTGCAACGGTCAAACTACTTACTTGAAGCCCAATAAGCACGCAGTCAATGGCTACTAGAACTAGGCTCAGACCCCTGAAGCGGGATGCTTGATTGCTGTGGTGTCTGTCATAGGCCTTAGAAATTGTACGCAATGTAGGAGATGCAGCCAAACCCTTAGCTCCACACACTTTACACTCCAACATGCCGTTCTTCATTACTTTCTAAAGAGGCCTACGATGACATAATCCAATATAATTCAATTCTTGAACCCTGTCAGGTGGCACCGTTTCTAGTTTCAAAAACTGGCAAGATCTTAGATCTATAGCTTCATATAACAAATTATACTCACAGAAACGGAGATCTGAGAAATGAAGCTGAACCAGATGACCTAAACCAATCCAGGCACCAAAAATCTTGATCTGGCAGCTCAAATCTGATCAAAAATTCTTGAAAACTCCAGTGGGTAGAGTCAATTCCGTTATGTCGCAATGTCAAAGTGCTAAATCTGGCAAACAACGATATATTGCATGAATTATTTCAAAAAAGGAGCTGATCCAAGTCAAATTGTTCAGATTTGGAAAATGCGACGCATGGAGAAAACGATGAAGCAGACAGAAAAATGTACATGAGGCAGATCTTCGCCAGATCAAAAATATGAAAAGGACGCTCTTCTCCTTAGAGAGAGAGGGAGAAAACGGAGGGGAAAATGGAGCATATACGGAAACGAGTGGGAGGAGCAAAATTAAGCATATTGCATAAAACCTTGGAAGTCCGGGTGGGAGGTAAAGGTCCATGTCTTACTATTACCAACTGCCACGCCATCACCATTTTTGAAATGACATGGAATACATGTTTTAACTGCAATGCCTCTCAAACCATAATATTCCAAAGTACTTGCAACCACAACCATTAGATAGACAAATATATCGGGCGTACAAAATACTAAAAGAAGTCTTATACTCCTGGTCAAATACTCGCCAAGAATTAGACCTAGGCATGTCCAAAAGACTGTCATAAAATAAACTAGTAGTAGGGTAGGCTTGGGGTGATGGGTAGTTAGAAGGAGTGGATCTCGTTAGTCCTCTCACAACCTGTGTGCGGACATACGAGTAAGTGTGGACACATGAAAACCACACAAG
This sequence comes from Isoetes engelmannii, assembly GCA_011763485.2. Lineage (NCBI taxonomy): Eukaryota > Viridiplantae > Streptophyta > Lycopodiopsida > Isoetales > Isoetaceae > Isoetes > Isoetes engelmannii. The sequence goes on from JAANSK020025244.1 coordinate 11,372, forward strand.
GGGGCTGTTGTCGTGACAAAGGCTCTTGCATCATTAAGTTTGGGGGTCTTATCTATCATACTAAATTGATCCATCATTCAGGAGAATTGGTTGACTAACCAACAAACATAGTTTACTTAACACTAGAGTTGTTACTAGAATTATTCTGGGTTCATCCACCAAAATTGGTTTAGCTACCACTTAAACCCATGTATCTAACAAGAGAATTTTTTTCATTTCACGAGATACCACCACTTTTTGAATCTTCACTTGATTCTTCATGACTATGGAGGATTTCACGACCAATATATTTACTGATATGTTGTTGTCTAAACCTCATATAATTCAACAGTCTTTACACTAGGCCATAACTACAGTCTTTAAATTTTCTAGCATAAAGAGGTTTAAACCTTTCTAGAATCGAAAGTAATTGGCATTATATGAAGTCGTCAAACCATATTGAGCTTGATTGATGTTATGAATTGTTTCTCCTTTACTATAACAAGTTTTGGCGTAAGACTTGCGGCCGTTACCACAGCCTTCCTAAATGCCAAGTTAGAAGAATAGTATATATTATGCGGCCCCCTGGTTTCGAGCAAGGGAGAGAAAAAGTGTGGAAATTAAAGAGAGCAGTCTATAGGTTAAAACAATCACCAAGGCAATGCATATCTCAAAGAACATGGTTTTACCAAGTTAAAGGGTGATGGTAATATTTATTTATTTAAACAAGGTTCAAATTTCTATTACATTGCCCTTTATGTTGACAACAACATCATGTTCGGTAGCGACATTGATATTCTTCAAAAATGCAAGGACATTTGAAAAGACAAATTCAAGATATCGGAGCTAAGACAATTGCAAGGACATTTTTTTAAAAAAATTCCAGATATCGGAGCTAAGACAATTGAAGAACTTTTTAGGTACAGAAGTACATAAAGATAAAGAAAAGAAAATCTTAACCTTATCTCAAGGACAACATATAGCAGGACTATTGGAAAGACTTAATATAAAGGATTGTTAATTAGATGCTTGTTGTGTCTAGTAGGCCAAATACTGTATATGTTGTGAATATTCTAAGTAGATGTTGTAATAACCTACATGTGCCATATTGGCAATCAACAAAAAGGAATTTTAAGATATTTAAAACGAACAATTGATTTGGAATCGTGTTCTACAGTGAAAATCTAGAACTTTAAGTCATTTAGTGACTCAGACTGTGGTGGAGATCTTGATGAAAGAAAATCCACTTCTGGATTTTGGTGTTAGGAGGTGGTCCTATTTCTTTGAAATGCAAGAAGAATGATCCCTTACTACTGCAGTCAGACAGTACTAGTTGTATTGCCATGACAAATAACCCCATCATTCATGAAAGGACCTTGAAATGCACTTCATTTGAGATCTGGTAAGTAAAAATGTTATTCAAGTTCAGTAAGTTCATACAGAGCAGTTGGCAGACATATTGACTAAGCCCTTAACTAACAGTAAGTTATGCAACTTGAGATATATGATAAATTGCAAGATTATAATATGAAGGGAGAGTGATGAGATTGTTGTCGTATTATAATCTTGTATACAAGGGAGGGTGCACAGTTCAATGTTCAATACATGATCCTTGGTAAGGTTTAACATAAAAGAGTAATGTTGTTTGTTAATATATGTTGAGTTAAAATTGTGTTGATAAGTTGAGACTGTGGAGCATTGTCTGGTTTTATGCCCCCACCTGCAGGCAGCCTGGGATTGGGTCAGGGCTCTGTTTCAGGTGAGATTGACTAGCCAACAGTTATTGCTTCATGTATACCATTTGCATGGCCACTCCTCCGGAAGCAGGCTCTGCATCTATGTGCGGCCTGGTTGGTGTGGCTGATCTGGAAGCGGCGGCGGCTGTGGATCTTCCAGGGGGTTCAGCAGCCTGCAGCCTCTCTTGTTCCTCGACTTAGGTACAAGCTCTTTCAGAGCTTTCTTGTGTTCCTGGGATCAGCGGAGCGAAAGTTCGCCATTTGGCGGGACTTCTTGAGTATTGTAGATGTGGAGGGCCACTTTGTGCAGCAGTAGTGTTCTTGTTTCCTTGTGAGTTGGTTATGGAGTGTCGAGGTACCGCTGTCTCATTGGGGCAGTTTTTCTTCCTTCTCACTCGCTTTGTATCACTACCATTCTTTCAATATATTGATAATATAGTTCTTCAATTAAAAAAAAAAAATTGAGTTGATAAGATGCAGAATTGTGATCATATTATGTTGAAGCTACAATGAAAATATTCTACAGGTTGGAGACATATACAAGGGATGCACGGAGATAGTATGATATCTGCATCTAGAAGAGAACTACAGAGGATGGTTGCATATATGCAAAGTGAACACTAGGTTAATATTTAACCTAAAGTTAATATGTATTTGGTTCAAAGGTTTGATTGAATGGCTTAATACTCGGTCGAATAGTATTAAGCCATATTATAATTAAACAAATAATGGAGCAAAATTGATGAGGAGAGCTTGGTGCCAATTCTCTGTGAATTGGTGCCGACTGATACAGGTATAAGAAGAAGTTGATGTTTGGTTAATTTCAAACTTGCAGATTGGATTCATCGGAGTGGTAAATCCTGGGCTCTCGCGGTTAGAATTGAAGTTTTTTGCATTGCTACAATGTTTGAATCATAACATTATGAACAGTGTCTTGTTTAATACCATTGCAACATTACTCAAAGGTAACCATTAAAATTTTTTGAGTTTAGATTAAGTTGATACTTTGAACTTTGCAGTAGATATAATTGCACTAGTTAATATATTTGCTAGGCAATTTATTATCTACTTCTATCAGGTTTATCTGTGGCAGGAAGAGTGATAGTTGCCAATGATGTGTTGGCCATCTCTCACATGTATTTCTCGTTAGTACTGGTAGTCCATAAAGGAATACATAGCATCATTAGAAAGTTCATATGGGAGGGGGTATGGCAAATCTTGCATGGTCCAAGTTGTGTATGGATATAAAAAGGAAAGTGGTTTAGGTTGTGAAGGTCCTTGTACGCAAGCTCAAGCCTTGCCGGCTATATTTGTTTGGTGAGTATTACAAGGGGACAGCATTGGTTTGATTCATGGGCACTTCCCCAGTGGTGAGGAGAATTCCTCATGTTTGGAAGGAGGTGCAACACGGTTTCTCCATTCTTTGGATGCTCTTGAACAAGCAGGAAAAACTAGCATATTTTGGAACATTCGAATATATGAAGGCGATGGCATCCCTTTGGCATTAGTCCATCCTCGTATCTAAGAAATTGAGAGATCATGGGATTTTAAATTTGCAACATCTTTGGAAGAATTGGTGGTGGATCTCATGGGTTGAATTCATACGTAAGGTGCAAAGGACAGGAGAAGCCAATAGGAAGATACTTAAAAAAATCCTAGAAACTGTTTGATGGCCTCGAGGAGATATGATCGTGTGCGGCCAAGGAGACACATATTATAGTTAGAGCCTATAAGTATTTGTGTGATGATTCTCCTCTTAAAGAAGAGGTTGGGCTCCATGTGAATGGATTAGCGGCTAATCTTCTCCTAGCAAATTCATGAAAAACTTTATACTCTAGGAGAATACAGTTCTTTAGTAGAAAGCTCTTCAAGAAGGTCTCAACACAAAAGAGATGTTGATCCATAGTTATTTTGTGATGGTAGACCAATGTTTTTGCCAGGACTACGAATCCCTTCCATAACTAGTTCTTTTTCTTAAGATTCTTGAGTTTTGGTATTGGGTATCTTTTATTTTAGGACTAGATATACATGAACTCGTATGACCTAATGTTATATTGATCTCGGACATAGGTTCCAATGTTGCCGCTCTGGTTAATGTGACCCTTTGGTAACATGGAAACATCATTGTGATGTGGGTATGGGGGACCAAAGCACCTCTATGGTTATTGCAGGTCGCGGGACCCCTCACGAGGTGCCTGAATGGCAGGCAATGAGATTAGTACACATAGTTGTGATGCATTGGGGTCCCTAAATATGGGCTCTAATACTTTCTATATGTCCCATTGTTGTAATTTCAATTAAAAACAATATGGGGGTCGGGCGCTAACAACGCCACATGTCCCATCATTGGCATAATCAAAATTTACCAAATTTTTTTTATAGAAACGGTTAGGATGGCATCTCTCAAGTTTTAAGTCACATTTCCAAGCATAAGAAAGACCTAACTCAGTCTACAGAGTTTTCTTTCAAGCATAGGACGTCAATGATGCTGCAGCCCTACTCCGTTGGTGGAGCAGATATATAAGTTAATATATGTCCTCGTAGCAGTATCAGTTTGAGGCATAGGTGCATCAAGTGGCTTAACTTTTTTATGAGTGTGTATTTGTCTATTTTGTGACAGAAAAAGTAGGAAAGAAATGTTCTAGAACACAGTTGTGCCATTGATGGAACCAAAGTGCACCAATTGGTTGCTCTGAGGATTTTGGTTGAAGATAACATGAACCATCGGCAATACCTGTGTTATTGATTTGTTGACATCGCCAAGGCTTTTGATAATGTGCCTCCAGAAAAGCTGTGGACAAGATTGCGACAACTGGAGGGGTCTCTGTTTCACTAGCAGTATTGGGGTCCGCCATGGCTGCCCTCTCTTTCCAACACTGTTTGGCCTCTATGTTGACCAGTTGGAAAGTTGGCTTGCTGACAATGGCGGAAGCGGGGCTCAGCTTCTGCATCAGATCACTAGGTAGCTCATAGATGTTGATGATGTCGACCTCCCAGCTCACACTCCGAAGGATATGCAGACTCACCTGGATGCCCTGGCAGCATTCCGTCAGACCACAAATATGCGCATCAATCTAGCCAAGACTAAGGTGGTCCTCATCTCTTCCTCGCACCGCCCAAGGCCTCCTTCATTCAGTTACCGGAGGAAAAAAGGTGACACCTACTTGCAAGTATAGGGGAATGGAGTTCCCTTCTACACTGTGTTGGAATGCGTCCATCCGCTTGCATGTGATGGCAGGCTGGAAAGCGCCCTATGCAATGTAAAACTACAGTTGCAGAGCGAAAACCTATGACTGGGGCCATCAGTCACACCTGTTCAAGGTATTGATGGTGCCCGTTCTTCTGTACGAGGTTGAAGTCTGGAGCCCGGTGATGTCCCTTGCTATCTGAAATCACTTGGAGCAGGTGCAGAAAGCCTTCTTAGCACGGCACTGCGAATGAAGTCCACGGTCCCATATCAAATTCTACTATAGAAGATAAGTTCTTGCCTCAGAAGACTGCCCTTGATCGACACATTATTTATTTCCAGAAGATTGTCAATATGGACAAAGCTCGTCTTTCGAACCTGTCTTACACAGTGTATGTTGACAAAAACAAAAAATTTTAGTCAGTTTTTTAACGTACGTGTTCGATACATACGTTATAAGTGTGGTACATAATTTATAGACACAGTACGCATATTTTATGGTTATTTTTCCAAGAAAAATAAAATAAAATATTTCTTTTTTTTTTTAATTAAACTACATACAATATGTATTTTATGGTACCGTACGTACCATATGCATACTTTAAACAACAACTTTTAACGTACTTTCGTACGTTAAATCGGCTATCATACGTTACCTCGTACTGTACATTGCATACGTACCATACACGAACGGTACGGGAAGTACGTGACTACACTGGTCTTACACCGTTGGCAATGGGACCACAGGACCTCAAGGCCTACTGGAAGGACAAGAGAGCTCAATGGCTAGCTAGATGGAATGCACAGAAGCACATGCGCATACAAGTAAATACAGAAGCATATCATGGTATCTTTAGGCATTACCTTAACACTTGTGTCCTCAGCAAGCTTTGGGACCCCATGGCCCTGGAGCAGGTCAAAACAACACATTATCAGCACCACATAAATCCCATGCTAGAGAGGCCCACAGGGCTATCTGTCTGCCCATCCGCCCATGAAAAATGCAGGCTCGTCGTCTCTATTCATACGGATGCCCACCATCTCCAAATTGAGACAGATGGACTGGGGAGCCACGCCAAGACAGGCTTTGTCAGTGCTTCCAGATGGGTATTGACAATGAATGCCACACTTTTGAAAGGTGCTCGGCGTACAATCAGATCCAAGCTGTCAGAGCCCACCAGCCGTTACACATGATACTGAGCACGACTTCACTAGGATCATACCTCCAGGAGGTCATGGACATGAGGGCTCAGATATAACCCTCGGACAACCACTTAATGTGTGTATATACTTTCCATCATGTATATTTTGTACAGTTGGTCAACAGTCTTGTTGTTGTCACGGTTTGTTCTATAGGCCGATTAATGCTATGGTTCTAAAGACGAGAACCATCATTCTAGGGAAAGGGACGCTATTCTAACGTGAGGCCCTCATTTAGCCCGTTGCTCCCATAAAGGCTTTGTGGCTTTCTGCCTTTCTCATCGACGTTTTCTCTGAGTTGAATTGTTGTTGCATGTAGTTTTGGTTGCTTCCGGTTGTTGCTTTGCTTTTGCGGTCTTTGGCTTGACAATGGTTGGTTCGTCTCATGGATTTTTTAGATCCGTCCTGGTCGGTCCCGATTTCTTTTTCTCTGTTTTTTGTCAGCGTCTACAAGCATGTTGGTTCTTCTAGTGGTTTTTGTTGGGCAGGATTTT
>JAANSK020025355.1:0-17964 GCA_011763485.2 Isoetes engelmannii
AATGCTCGAGAGTCTCAGGTTGCCGCTTACACAATGGGCAAAGTTCTGAAATATGGGGAGCAAACTTATGGACCAGCCCTCATCCCTCTGCTACCACACTTCTCTTGCCCAAGCCTGCCCTGCTGAAGGTCTTTTTTACTCTTGGGATTTATTTGTTGCAGTTTTTAAGGCAATAATTTTATATTAAGAAAATATATACATACGCACACTTGTACAACATATGTTTATTTTAAATACCATAGGCAATATCAAATACCAAAGGCAATGTCATCACGGGCTAACCAATGACATATTTCTCCTTCGCCGGGTTTCATGTTAAGGAAAGCAAACGACTTATGGTTGGGATCAAATGATGAGGTATCCATATGGCAAATGGCAGTCGCTTCAATAGCGTCACTACCTTCCATCAGTACGTGCACCAATGCGGTCTTGGGTAAGGTGTGACAAAAGTATACTCGATAAGGAAAAGTAAAAGGATGGCAACCAACAGCATTGTTAGCCACAACAGTGCTCTCAATGACTCTCACTGTCTGAGCTTTCCAAGCTGTAGCCATTCTCACGGATAGCTTACTGTCAAGCTTCAAGGCTGCAAAATCTGTCATTTCGTCCAAGGACATAACACATCGTGCAGATTTATCCTCACTGATTGCCTGACAAGTCTTGAGTGTATTCATCATCTCAGCGGCAAGAGTAGAGTTGCTTGGAATATTGAGGGTGGATAATATAGTGGAAAGCTTTGCAGAAGGGGTAAAAGTTGATCATGTAGGAACGCATTGGATGGGAAGGAATTCAATGTTGTGTCAAGTTCCAAATATTGCCCAGGCTGTAGTGACCCGAGCCTGAAAAACGAAGTTCCGGCAACAGATAGTAGGTTCCTCGCCATCCATTGTCTTTGCCAGAATATAAGAGATAATCCCATAGGATTTGCAAAGACAAAATCCTTATCGCATAGAAGTCGTGCATGCGTGCACAATTGTTGGGCATCTGCCGCTGTCCAATTCCCACTTTCTAACTTACTGATTACTTCAGAGACATCTGTTGTGGTCATAGAGGATACTAGACTGAGCATAGAAGTTGGCATCGTGTCCACCTCCATTATGCTTTGCACATGGACTATAGCCTGCATTGCAAATGTATAATCAGTTAGTCTAAAGATTCAACTGAGTTTAGCAATTGCGTTATACCATTCTTGTACTTACCATTGCCATGAGGGCTAGAAGGATGAGAGGAGTTGCCATGAAGAACTTATTAGTTTGCCAATTAGCAGCCTCAAGATTTTTAGGACGGTAAGGACCACCTCTACAATTTCTTATCTATCTTTATATTATGGGGTTGATGCTCATCGAATTGAATGAGCTATCTTTATTAGATTTCAACACGTCAAACAATAAATACTAGGACCATACATACCTCTTGCTATTTTAGACTTAGTCTTAATTCGGGTTGTGTGTCCAATAAATGGCCATTGTTTTTCTCATGACACGCCAAGCAACAAATACTAGGACCAGACAGCTTGCCATTTTTGACTTAGTTTGCCTTACCATAGCTCGGGTTATGTGTTCAAGGGATGGCCATTGCCTTTCGCACGATTTTTGTGGGGAAGTGGGAAATTGGGCTTAGGTGGTTACATGGCCTCCACTTGGAAGAAGCATAAAAGTCGTTCTCATGTGCCCCACCCTAAAGTTGAAAAATTTACTTTATTTTTTACTTATACACTAGTAAACGTGTGCCCGACATTGCCGCGCATATGTCCTGGTTTGTCTTCTGTCTTTGCCTTTAATGTCCATATGTGCAACTTTCTACAACACCACCACCACATGTTGATGCTTGCAAGGATGGATATGATTTGCTTTTGTAATTAGTTTTGTTGTCGAAATTGTTTAATAATAGTATCAGTAATGTATTATCGTTGCATTTAAAGGATGGATCTTAGTAGAGAAAATAATGCTTATAAGGAACGTAGGGGCACCTAACCCTTTCTCTAAAGTATAAAATTTAGAAAGACAGACCCAAAACTTAAACTTCAATCTTAGAAGTATTTAAGTACATCAACAAAGATTGATACAGATACACAAAACATAAATTTCCATCCTGGTTCATTGGCGTACTTTAGTTCATCTAAATATGCATCTCCACATGGCACACATCACCAAGGGCCTAATGCCAAACTTTTTTGGGTGGCTTCCGTGATATCCTCATTTCTCCTACATATAACATCTTAGCTGGAGTAAAAGTGTGCAAGTCATTGATCCGAACTATCCATCATGGCTCACGAATATTAACCATATGAGACAACTCATCCAGAAAGTAGGCTCATATAATGGAATCAGATACCGCCTCAAGATGAAACCATTGTAAACGTGTGCCTAGCGTTGTCGCTTGTAAGTTGGATACATTTACCACTTTTCAAAGATACAATAATTTCTTCAAGGAAACTTGATATGGTAAAATTTTACACCTAAAGCACAAATATAGATCGAGAAAACCAAAAATATTCTTTTAAAATTATGTACATATATTAACATTCTTATTTCTAGAGTTTGTAGTTCCTTTATGTTGGAGATGGTGTGTATTTAGTGTGATCTTTGTATAAAACAAAAAATCACCAAAAAATAACATCGTCTTAAATAAGATAAGATAAGATAACTTTTTTATCGTCCACGGAGGCCAATTGGCCTATGGGACCTGTACAAGAGGAGCAACATGCCCATTACGGCCCAGATGAAAAAACCACATGGGAAAAACCGTGGCCGTAATGGTCATGCTGGCATACAAAGTCAGAGCATCACGAGTGACCCGGACAAAGCCGTTGTCGTTCGTCCAACACTTCCTGGATGTAAGATCCTAGCATTCCCACGGCGTTGGTGTTGAGCAAGAGGTGGAGGGCCTGGCTCTGTAGCAATATGCGAAACCTTGTAATAAATAGACGTGCCATGTGTTGAGAAAGCACGTGAAATTAAAACACACAGATGGAAAAGACATTAAAAGTGCAGTTGACATGTGTGAACATTATCATGGAAACAACTGGTGTATTCTCCACTTTCATGGGATTCATTTTTTGCATGGCAAATTACTTGTGATCTCGAGGTATATGATGTTCCTGCAAGTAGGCCCAATCATCAATTTTCAAAAATGTGTATAGCCAACTGATCCTCTAAGGTGGCATGTTCCTTTTGCTACCCATCAATGCAAATAAAGGACGTTGGGCATCTCAGATTCTTAACATACCACTTTGCTAAAAGTAGACAACAATGTCATTTTCAACTATCTGGTTGTCCAAGAGCTGGCGAATACTACAAACATGATTATTAAGTTGTTTTTATGTGGTTCCACATATAAACATTAGTTTTTGATGTTTGGTGCACCTAAAAGATATTAAAGGTACCTTTTGGCCAACTGCTACAATAGCCTGTAAGGGACTCAAAAAATCATATTTGTCACATGCCAATCCAACACATGTATCTGGAAAGCCAATGCAAGCACTCATAATAGTACCCATTCAATCAAAAGTTCCCAATATTCTAAAACTAAAGATATCCACCTTGTTATCATATAGCTTGTTCCCATCGACCTGCAGAAAATGTAAAGTAAAGAACACCTCTGACTCCCATTTTTAGCAGTCATTATTCCACTCTAATCTTGACTAGACACTGCAATCTTAGAAATATGAAAAAGATTATCAATGATGGCTAAGATGTAGTTGAATGCTTTCAATAGGACTTGTTGAACAATTGCAGGTCTATATTTTTACAGCATGAACAATTGGGCACATAAAAAGCCAGGTAGCTGAGCAACGTGTGCCAGAGCGAAACATGAGAAAAATCTGCAAGACATCATAACTGCAGCAAGTTAGATCAGGCACTTTACAGAGAAAGACAAACATTGCTTAAAACAAACCAACATCATTTGTTTGCTTAAATGCAGCTTATCTAAACAGGGAATTTCCAGACTGGAGGAAAGGTTTTTAAAAACAAACCCCCAAAAACTTCTGAAGGTATTCCTACACATTAACATTGTAGGATTTTAATCCTTTTCAACAATCAAATACACAAGATAGTACTCCTTTCAATGAATTTCAACACAATGATTTCATGGAAAATTCAACTTGTATTTCTAACATACAATGCTTAACTTATAGCATTATCAATGTCAATCTTCCCGTATATTTCATTAACAAAATTTCTAACCAGACCTCAAATTACTTGAAGAACTCGAACATATATTTTATTCTTCAACAATTGAATGTCTATGTACGTCTTCTCCTTGGGTTTTATTTATAAGTCCGGCCGTTAAGGCTAAGAACCAGATAGCAAGTCTATCTCAACATCAGGGTCTGTACAAATAATATTGGACCGAGGTTTTATCACGGCCAAAGGTCTCGATCTTACTGGACCGTGTATCTCCTAAGAAAAAGCTTCCAAGTTCGTTCATATGAATTTTCCTGCTTGTTGAATAAGAACAGGTCCAATGGTTCTCGACCTATTAATTTACAACCATTGAAATATTCACGAACCCATCTTAAATAATAACTCAATGGGTAACCACTATGCTTTGCAAACACTTCTAGGTCAAGAGTTCCCTTCCATCTAACATGGTGTTCATATTGTTACTTTTCTATATCCCTGTGGTCACATGACTGGCAACATTGTCTCATGTCTGCAATCATGTTTTTCACACTTCAGGTTCTGTGCTTACAATTATGATATGAAGCCCCCAAGTAATTCTTTGCAGTTCTTAAGAGAATCTGGGATTTTCAATCTCAAATATTTCTCACATTCCCCTTTCATATCATAATTGTACCTTTATTTAATTCTCAAACATCCAATCTGTTTAGCTAATTTTAAAAACCTGCTGCAACTCAATGCCTTTGTAAACATGTCTGCCAATTGTTTATCAGAGCATATATATTTTAACTGAACTAATCCCATGTTTACCACATCTCTAATGAAATGCATCTCCATTTCAATGTGTTTTGTCCTCTCCTGTAAAACTGGATTTTTTGTCATAGCAATGCAACTTTGATCTGTTTTACTCCAAGTTCTTCCAAGAATCTTCTCATCCATATTATTTCCTTAGACACCATTGTTGTTGCTGCATATTCTAATTCTGTAGTGGACAAAGCTATAGAGGTTTGTTTCTTGCTCCTCCAACAAATTGGACCACCTCCAAATAATAATATGTAACCTGAGGTAATAATACCCTTTTTGCAGCTAACCAATGGCCTTTTCCTGGGTTGCTATTGTATCTACTGAGAACATTAATTATAAATGCAACATCAGACCTAGTGTTGTTGGCAACATGCAGTAAACTCCCAATTAATTGTCTATATGGGACATTTATCATGTCCTTCTGCTCTTCCTCATTCTTTGGACACATGTCCTTAACTTAGTTCCCCTAGGTACTGGAACTTTGACTGAGTTACAGTTTGACATTTAAACTTCTCAAGCATGCTCTCAATATATTTACTTTGGTTTAGTGAGATCATTTTCTTTCCCATGTCCCTTTTCACTTGTATTCCTAAGAACTGAGTCAATTCCCCTAAATCTGTCATTTTGTATTTCTCCTGTAACATTCTCTTGCAATGTTTCATCATATTGGTATTACTGGCTGCCAATATATAGTCATCCACATATATGGCCATAATGCAATATCCATCATCATTTCAGAATATAAACATTGCCATCATTCAAACATTTTCCAAAACCTTGCTCTTTGAGAAATTTATCAATGCATTTATACCATTGCCTAGGGGACACTTCTTCTTCTAAATCTACATTTAAGAAGGCTGTACATACGCCCATATGATGCAATTCCAAGTCCAAAGCATTGGCCATAGCAATTATAGTTATAATGCTTGCCATTTTCGCCATAGGTGAGTAGGTTTCTTCAAAGTCTATTCCTCTTTTCTGTGAATACCCTTGTGCTACTAGTCTAGCCTTGTATTGGGCATCCCATCTGAATTTTCCTTTGATTTGTATACCCATTTGTTACCAACAGCATGCTTTCCTTGTGGCAAGTCAACTAGTTCATAAGTTGAGGTTCTTTTGAAAGACCTCATTTCATCATGCATGGCTTCTTTCCATTTGTCTCCCTCAAATACATTACAAGCTTCTTCAAATGTCTCTGGTGTCCCTGCTTCTGTTATCATTAATTCAGGTATTTCCATTTTATCTTCCTCTAACCTTGCACTTCTTCCATTTACTTTCCTTCCATACATATTTGTGTCTATATTTGTTTCTGCTAGGAGTCTTTGTGCCTCAATCCTCCCTTTTCTTCCTTTTGTTAAGTCTGGTACTGCAACTTCATCATTCTGCATAGGTTGATCCAATTGTTCTTCCCCATTATTTCTATGTCTACTGGCCAGTAACTGTTGTTTATATTTTGTTCTCTTTTTGTATCACTATCATCATCCATTTTCACATCTTCTACCTTATCATTTTCACATGACAGATTCTCACTCTTTTCTTCATTCTGCAGGTCTAGATTTCTCAATGGCTTATATTCATTAAATGTTACGTCGCTGCTCAACACCACGGATTTATTAATTGGTGAAGAGTAATTCATGTAATATTTGACAAGATGGAAGTTGGTGATGCCATAGTTGCACTTGGACAATGGAATCAAAAGAGCATTGTGTGAAGATCATTCCCTAGCTGCTTTGGAGATTGCTAAATACATGCATAGATATTATGAGGTTATTTGGGAAAAGGGACGTGAGCAGCTATTGTTAGAATGGAAATTTATATTTATCTTCTGGGTTCTAAAATTAACCATTGACGTGGTTATATTAAATTCGAGCCAAAACATAAGTTCAAAAAGGGGCAAAGTCCTATCAGCACGCTAATGCAGATGTTGGTCTGGTTGGAAGGCCGGATCATCCAGATAAATACAATGAGGATCGATCAGAACATTATCAGAGTGAATTAGAAGACATCCGGGTGAATTCCGATGTGCTTGGGCTCTCGAAGTTGGGCCGAACTTTGATCTACAGTTGCACTAATAGACTAGTGATTTGAAGAGTTACTGTAGCAGAGGATATCGTTGTTAATGGATTTTAAATATAAAGGGGTAGAACCATTAAACAAGCAAATTAGTGTTTGACATCCTTGCATAGTATAGTAGAAGAAATTTTGAATTGTATCCATCTAATCTTTCATTGGTATCAGAGCTACCATTGCAGGATGTCAACACGGTTTGGAGCCAATTTGCTGTCAACCATTGATGTCTTCAAAGGAGACAATGGGTTTCAAGTTTAGAAACAAGGGATAAGACAAGTACATGAGTTTGAGAAACTCTGGTATCTGATTGAAGAAGGAGATGCTGTGAGAGTTGTAAACATTGGAGAGTCTAGTTCAAGTTCAGTTGGTGCAACAGGAGCAGAATGCAGTGGAGGAAGTAATGCTACATCGAAGTGAAGGTAATGGAAGCGCAGGCCATCATTACTAGCAAAGTAGGTACTGCTATCAAGCTGAAATTACGAGGTATGAAACCTAAGGAAATGTGGAAGTATATGATCAATCAGTATGAAGTGAAAACGTCCTCTCAAATAGATGTTATGGAAAAACAACTCAAAAAATTAAGGTTGTATGAAAAGGATAGTTTGACTGAATATATGGAAAAGTTTGATTCCATTATTGCAGATTTGGAGGGAGCAGGGATCATACTAAATGAGCAATACCAAATACCCTCTCTTGCCAGGTCAGTTTTTCATAATGATCATCTTGCTACATTGATTAGAAATGTTGCACATTCCAAGGAACATGATGTCCAAATGATTAGGACAGAATTTGAGCAGAAAAGAAAGAACTTTGATGGTGAAGAACATTCTGCAGAAGTTTTTTATACAGAGAAATCGAAAAAAGGGAGAAACTTTAATAAAGAAAAGAAAGGACCATGCTTCAGGTGTAATCAGTATGGGCATTTTAAATCTAAATGTCCCAAAGCTGGAAAAAGCATTAAATGCTTTAATTGTGATGGTAAAGGGCACGTGGCAGCAAGCTGCCCAAGTCCAAGAGGGACTGTTTGCAAAGAGAAAGGAAGAGAAAGGTATGAAACTAATCGAGGCAGTTATGCAAAGGCAAAATCTGGATTTAGAGGAAGAAATTCAGAAATGAACGTTGTTGAAGACAATGCTAGTAAAGGAGAAGAAGTTGTTGATGAAACCGTTGAGGTAAAATCTGATCACATATTATCTGTTTCTAATGAATTGAATAAAACAAATAACAAGTTTGTAGTCATAGATTCAGGAGCAGAGATAACAGTGACATGTGATTCAAGCTTGCTCAAGGAGTGCAAAAAAGTCAAAGGTGGACATGTACAAATGGGTGATGGAGCTTTGCAAAGAGTTGAAGATTCAGGGGTGTATAGGTATGATAGGTATAGGTGTATAGGTATGATAGGTGTATAAGTCATAGGTATGATAGGTATGATAGGTGTATAGGTATGATAGATGTAGGTGGTATACGTATGATAGGTGTATGGATATGATACGATAGGTATAGGTATAGGTATATGTATGATAGGTATAGGTATGATAGATATGATAGGTATAAGTATGATAGGTGTATAGGTGTATAGGTATCATGGGTGATAGGTATAGGTATGATAGTTTTATAAGTCATAAGTATGATAGGTATAATAGGTGTATAGGTATGATAGGTATAGGTGTATAGGTATAGGTATGAAAGGTGTATACGTGTATAGGTGATAGGTATAGGTATGATAGGTGTATGGGTGTGATAGGTATAGGTATATAGGTATGATAGGTGTATAAGTCATAGGTATGATAGATATGGTAGGTATAGGTATGATAGGTATGATAGGTATAGGTGTATATGTATGATGGGTATGATAGGTGAATAGATATGATACGTATACGTGTGTAGGTATGGTAGGTGTATAGGTATGATAAGTATGATAGGTGTATAGGTCCTAACATATAGGTGTTACATGGAAATTATAGGTATCCATAAATGGGCATGCATTTGTTGAAACCGAGGCGAGGCCTCGGCCGGCGAGGAGTTAGTACAAAATCGAAGAGATCAACCGCCCTAAAACGTAGGTGTTGGATGGAAATTATAGGGCATGCATTTGTTTAAACCGAGGCGAGGCCCCGGTCAGAGGCCGGGGCCGAGGAGGAAAAACTTAATGATCTTGTGCTATAGACCGTGTCTCCCTTCTACAATGCATAGAAAACTAAGAACACATGGAATTCAATCACATAACCCAACCATTAGTCCTAAGTTGCAACCACAATCAAGGAGCCAAAATGCTTAAGCAGCTAGAAATTTGCGTCATTACAAAGTCAATATGGTTTTAGTGTAATGTTTGTAACAACCTTGCAACCACTCAATCGAAAATAAAACAAAATATGACTTTTCAACAATGTAAGAGCCCTTTGTGATCAATGTGCATATGTTCGTGCTATTGGCTACTGTTTACTATTCACTAGTACCACATCTAGATCATCGTATCAGTTGCATGATTTTAGAACACCCCCCTAGAAAATGTCAACTTAGTAATGGTAAATTTTTCGTGTTTGTTTGACACCAACCATGTGAGTGGAGTGTATCTATTGATGGCAATTGTTGTCATCTACATAGGACTGAATGATCATTATAATGGCATATTGTACAGATTGTGATAGATCATTGAGGAATATTAAGGCATATTCGATATGCAATCTTTTACGTGGCGGGTTATTGTAAATCATATTCCAATTGCCAAGATATACTCTTAACAATGTCATTTTTTATATCGTATCTTTTGGCGACTATACCATGGCGGTGCAGTTGCATAAATTATGTTTGTCTTGTACAATATCACGGGTCAAGATTTCTTGCGGTGGTGCATTTTTTTGCTGCCACATCTCATGCTCCAATAGCAGGGAATGACATTCGGGCGCAGCGATTCTAGATTGCAGGTTGAAGCGGCCATCAACAGGAGCAGCAACTTTCATCAAACTCAGCTTGATTAAAAAAAATCTTCCCCAGATTGCGATATTGATAGGGGTAATGTTCCCTTGTAGGACATTTCTTTAACCCAAGAAATGTCCTACAGGGGACATTCACCCTACATAATGTTAGGGTGGAGGTAATTATGCGATGATGTAGCTTAAGATATGCTCACCACGTGGCATTGGTAAGAGAAATTGCCCCTTGAATGCACCACATGACATTACAAGAAATAATATAGGTCTAAAATTGGCAATAATTGCCTCCACCCTAACATTAACATTACGCTAGGGTAAGCTTAGGGTAAGGTAACTGGGCTACCAATTCGCAACTGAATGAAGGTGCGGGATACTTTTACCCTGGTTTGGGGGAACCCGGAGGTAATTTTTTGGGGGATCCCGGAGGACGGGATCTTACGTGACTGCGCAGTAACGGTGTAGAAAATCCTGTCCCTTATAGGCAAAATCGGAGTTTTTTGTGGTGGGTTTTTTTCCCTCGATCCGGAACGGAATCGGATGGGATCAGTTCAGGGGCGGTCGGAATCAGCTGGAGCAGAGGCGCAGCTAGGAGCGAGGAAGGAATCAATGCGAGCGCTTCCCGAATAGAGGAACTCTGATCCGAGCAAAAAAAAAGCCCCAAAACTGCGCAGTAACCCTTTAACTACGCAGTTAATGGCAGAATCCCGGAAGAGGGGATCCCCCGCCCAAACCAAGGTAAAAGTATCCGGTGCCCTGAATCAAGTCCTAGTAAGCTTACCCATTAACAACATGGTTCGAAAATAGGGGAGTTCCTCCCCTAAAAATCCGTCCCCTTCTCTAAAAATCCGGTGATCCTAAAAAAATTCCGGCAATTTTCCGGCAAAAAAACCAAAAATTTCCGGAAAAATACACTAGAAAATACAATAATATACGTTTTTTCCGGTAGGCTCAAATACAAGGCGGCATTTTTACTGGTTACCCATGTTGCTATTTTCGAGCCCTGATTAACAACCAAGAATCTCATGACACTATATGATGCAATACACTTGACTTCCTTGAGATTTGGCAGGAAAACTTTATGGTACAGTTCACTTATGGCGAAACATGTGTACTTCAATGACTTGAAGGTGCCTGGCAAGTCCTAGCATTTGGTATATACTGGCGTACCCATGACAAAAATATGCGAGAAAAAAACTAATAAAAAACAAAAACCACAAGTAATGGTGTGCGTTTGTCCTGCACCCGATTTAGGCATTGGTCATTTCCTGCATGTTTAAACCTCCCTCTCTAGGTCATCCAAGGTCGCCCCCATCGCCCAGCTTGGCCTCCAGCTTGGGTGGGTTCATCCCGAGGACTTATTCTTCTAGCACGAGTCTTCAATCTTAAGCGCTTCTTTCGCTGCAAAATTTGGTTAGTTCTTTTTGCTGAAATTCCTACTTCCTGTGGATGTAAGATTTGGTCGGCGTGTTTTTCATTGATTGCAAGCCTAGAACCCCAGATTTGAACTGGATTTGATGTGTAGAAGGTCTGTGGATGAAGGATTTCTGGTTATATATCGGATTCTCTGGAGGGATATGTTCTTAATTGTGCAATAGGTCAGGTCAAGTGGGATACGCCTTTCCTGGAGAAAATATTAATTTTTGTGTGGCAAATTGGAAAATATTTCATTCATGAATTCTGTAAATGGATTTGAATCAGAAAATGAGCATCTTATGCACGAGAGTCAGACTTCAAATGATACTAGCGTGCCACCGCATAACACTCTTCTTCATAGGAAGGGTAGCTTATCAAAGAAATCTAAGGCGGATTCTAAGGATGAACTAATCATGGAAAAAGAGGATAAGCATAAATCGTATGACGAACACCAGCGGATTGCATACACTGTGAGGCCATCTGCACCTGCTCATAAACGGATGAAAGAGAGTCCACTCAGTTCTGATGCAATATTTAGGCAGAGCCATGCTGGTTTGTTCAATCTATGCATAGTTGTTCTGGTGGCAGTTAATAGCAGATTAATTATCGAGAATATTATGAAATATGGTTTGCTGATTAGGACTGGTTTTTGGTTTAGCTCTAAGTCCTTAAAGGACTGGCCTCTTCTCATGTGTGGATTAACACTGCCAGTCTTCCCGATTGTTGCTGTTTGTATTGAAAAGCTAAAATTGCACTCATTACCGGAAGGTATAGCTTGGAGTTTGCATGTGGTGAATTGGGTAATTGCCCTTCTTTATCCTATATATGTCATTGAGAAAGTGCAGTCTGATTTTCTTTCTGGTCTTATCTTGATAGAGATTGCCATAACAGGCTTCCTGAAGCTCGTTTCTTATGCTCATAGTAATGCAGATGTTAGATACCTTGCATTGTCAGGTAAGAAAATGGAATTGGCAGGTGAAATGCAAAAGGTTGAATATCCTGATAACATCACTCTTGGAAACATGGCATATTTCATTGTTGCACCGACTTTGTGCTATCAACCTTCATATCCTAGATCAACTTCAATACGTAAAGGATGGGTTCTTAGACAAGTGGCAAAATTACTGGTATTTACAGGGTTGATGGGATTTATTATAGAGCAGTATATCAATCCGACGATAAAGAACTCTACGCATCCACTGAAAGGGAACTATTTGTATGCAATAGAGAGGGTTTTGAAGTTATCCATACCAACGTTATATGTTTGGCTCTGCATGTTCTACAGTTTTTTCCATTTATGGTTGAATATTATAGCTGAACTGGTGCGATTTGGAGACCGTGAATTTTACAAAGATTGGTGGAATGCAAGGACAGTTGAAGAATATTGGAGAATGTGGAACATGCCTGTGCATAGGTGGCTTGTCCGACATGTATATTTCCCATGCCTTCGTCTTGGAGTATCCAGGCAGAATGTAGTTGTTATTGTATTTGTCATTTCAGCAATTTTTCACGAGTTATGTGTAGGCATACCCTGCCATATGATCCGGGGCTGGGCATTTGTGGGTATTATGTTTCAAGTGCCTCTGGTAGTTTTAACAAACTATTTGCAGAGGAAGTTTCAGAGTTCAATGGTTGGGAACATGATTTTCTGGTTTTTTTTCTGCATAGTTGGGCAGCCCATGAGTTTACTTCTGTATTATCACGATTTTGTGGATCAACAGCGAGCATGATATAAACAATGAGAAGGAAGTGAAGGCCTTAAGTTGTGAGTGATATAGCCTTGGTGCGAAATGCCGGACTATTCAAATCAACTGTATTAAAGTATATCATCCATCCTTAACCACATTGGTTAAAATAAGTGTCTTTCAGGAACATCGAATTGAAATTCATTGAAATTCTTTGGTTCTTAGTTGAGTCAGAAATCTCTAATTGTATTTTTCTTCTCCATTAATGGCGTATTTGTTTGCATGTCAGTCCATCCTTATCAGGCATAGTCTTTCATGATAACTGAATTGATCATGCCTATGTGCAGACTCCAGAAATAGATTTCATGCCTGGATTGTGCATGGGAGACATCAAAATGACCAGAATGATTGTTTGATTGCTTCCTCACCCTGTTCTGTATTCTAACTGTTATATCATTTGGTGAGAAGGCCTACGTGGGGTTCTGGACTCTTTTATTTGGCAGATTTGACAAGCTGCCTCAACACATTTCTATCTTTGTAACTATTATCTGTAGCATTTTGTCTGACAGGTCTTTTTAAGTACCCTCCCGTTCTGTTGTTAATTCTTTTAGATGTGCCTCTTCCATCAGCTATTGTTTTATGCATTGTCATTCTTTATAAATTCTTTTGGGGTTCTACCTCTTTACTTATATCTCCTGAAAGCTGTGGCATTCATTTCAATCGAAATGCTACCATGGAAATAAATTGCGAAGGTCTAGTAGATTCAGATTAGAGATGGTTTTATGAAAGCAATATGGAAAATTTCCTTAGCAGATTTATTGTGCTGTCCTTACTGGATTCTTGCCAGCAAAATGAATTTAGACCGAACTTGAGCAGAATAACGGACTTTGAATTCTTTTTGTGGACTTTGTGATTTTTCTATTTGGCCGGCTGTTGGGTTGTCCAGAAGGGAACTCTTTGCTATTGGCTTGTTTTGATAAATTCTGGTGTATATTTTGGAAGGAAATCTTTTTTGGTTGACTTTTCTTGCACGTAAGTGAAGGCTCCTGGTCTTTACGATCACTGTATCGAATGTTCGATAAAGTGTGTATGTCTCTTTGTGGAGTAGTTGTTACAAAAAGGGAATGTCTTCATAATATCTCCACGATCACAAACTGTCTAAAAATACCATAAGAATGTGCGCTGTTAAAAAAAAAGGGCATGTCTTCCATAATATCTCCGCTATCATAAACCGTCTAAGAGTACCATAAGATTGTGCATGGTTTAGGTTAGTATTCGTATGAAAAACCATATGTTGTTGAAGCTGGCAGGCTAGGCTAGTTTGTGTTAGAAAGGGTATTTTTTATGTTTTAGAAGGTTTAGGGTTGGAGGTAGATGGTGTGTGGGTCGCTACAGGTGCCCTGCATTCCATTCCTTCTATTTGCGGCTTCAGCAAGTGTCGGATCTGCTGGTCAGGAAGGCAGAGGGATGGTGGGTTCGAGGATAGGAAGAAAATGGCTATGGCGGATTTAGGGCGGCCGAAAATGAGCTGAAGATGGGCGATCTGCCCTGAGCTAGCCTCTGCAGGGCCGTAGCAGAAGGTAGGGTTCTGGGTAGTCTGCATCACACCGATGATGACTCTGTTCTTGCCAGATGTCTGTCACATCGATGTTTTTGTAAGGGTCTTTGCGCGAGGCCCTCCTTGAGCGGATGCTGATTGCTTATAATGCTTAGGCTGGTACTAAAACAGTATTACCAGACTAGGATGCTTGATGCAAAAATATCAGAATCGGAAGAATTGTCTGTGAGGAGATTAAGGCATTTAGAGCACCTATGACCACAGAGAGTTTAGATGCTAGCTTTTCCAGGTTCTTGATGCTTTGCCTGTAAAATTTACCTTTGTTACCCTGTTCTTGATTGTGTATGTACATGTTTTTTCCATGAAGTAAAGCTGATATGCGCCCTGTTAGCGTTTAGATCTGGTTATGCAGCATGCCTTCATACATATATTTGCTTACTTACTTAGTTTGTGGCCGTTGCTATGCTTGACTGAAGCTTTAATTGCTTTGCTCTTTTACTATGCTGCCACTATTCCTCTCTCCCTTGGAAATAGGGGATTAATTCAGTTGTAGACTGTGCACTTGATGTACAATATTTGTGGTCCATGTTTGGTTTCTGTTGCAAGTGCTCTTGTTCATCCCTATGCCGTGCTCATGTCCTCTGGGATTTGATCCTCTGGGCTCATGTCGTGTTGCAATGCTGCTGCTGTGCGTCAATTATGCTACAACACTGCTATAATAATGTTTCTATTGCATATGATACTGTTTACATTACTTATACTGCATTCAATGGTCATTTTTCTTATAAGGCCCTACAACATGGGGTCAAATTGATCCCACGTTGACCTCTACGGGGCGGGTGAGATCTGCACTTATGGTATATTCCCCACGTGATGCCGTCATCTGACGGCCATGAAGCAATAAAAGACCCATGAAGCAATAATTTAAGGGAAGCGTTAACTTCTACAATTGTTAAAACTGCTAAAACGGTCTAGTATTACATATGATTTTGTATGGTTTTGGCGAGTATTTGTATGCCAAAATTGTACAAAGTTGATGTAAAAAAATAGGTTTTGGGATTTCTAATGTTTGTGTGTTTTTGTTTTCTTATATAGTTTCTTTCTCTGGAAGATAGTGTTGCTATTTTCATGGGGATCTCATGCAGCGGGGGCAGGGTGGCGTGGCCATGGCGGTCACAGGGTAGGGCAGGCCATGGCAGATGTGAGGGTACGGTTGCAGCTATCGCAAGGATTTTGGATCCATTTCCCCGGATGCCATATTTCTCGAAGTTGCAGTGGTAGTCTGGCGGCCCGACACTTCATCTGTTGAGATGATCGATTCATCTTTGCTTCCTTCATTCCTGTAGTAACGCTTCTTGCTAAAATTCTGAAATTGCTCTTGTTCACTTGCTGCAATTGTGTTGAAGTTTCTTTTATCAACTTTTGTTGAATCGAATAAGGCAGGCATCATGGGGCATTTCGGCAGTCAATGAAGGCATTCCGGTAGTCAATATGATATACTTGTATTGGATGCAAATCTATTATGAGCACACATCACTTGTGTGGCAGTGTTGTTTGAGAAGGAAAGCACATGGCATGTCCTTGTATTGTAGCTTGTTTTTGTTTTTAAGACAGCAAGCATGTTGATTTTGCTGTGGTTTTATGTTCTTGTTTCATGGAAATCAGAAACATGTGTTGGTTGTCTTTGTTGTATAATTGGTAAGCCATCTTTCATGTTAGGCTATTGGACAGGAATGGGCAAGCAGTCCAGTCTCACATGTCATGTAATGTTGGACGCCCTATACGAATATCACCATAAACAACTGGGGTGTCTGGGGGGATTTTATTCAATGATTCAATTTTTGAATATGATAAATGCCCCTTTCAATGGTTTCATGTGTGAAATTTGTATGAAAGTTGTATGGTGTAGGTACGAATGTTGTACGGAATGTTGTACGTAATGTTTGGCGGCCCCTTCGGGGCCGAGTGTCAGACATTACAACATAAAAAACATTGTACAAGTGCGAAACTTCGTCAATATCATCCTTGAATCCTACTAGAAGCTAAAGTAACATGAAGACAACCTTTGTACTACAAGTGGAAAACTTCGTCAATATCATCCTTGAATCCTACTAGAAGCTAAACTAACATGAAGACAAGCTTTGTACTACAAGTGGAAAACTTCCTCAATATCATCCTTGAATCCTACTAGAAGCTAAAGTAACATGAAGACAAGCTGATCAACACAACACTGTCTCGAACTACACCAAAATGTGGCTTTTGCCCAACACTACTACATGAGAAACATTCTATACAAATGGGATTGGTAAAAAGCACAAATATAGCAGAAGGAAGTGGCCCATCAGTAAATTAAAAGGATGCAACATAAAGATCACACAAGGTGTCAAGCTTCGAATCCTCACTGTCCACATTGACATAAAACTGCTTGATACCTTCAAGAGTTAGTTCACCCTCTTTACCAAAATCAATAAATTAAAAGAATGCAACATAAGGATCACATAAGGTGTCTACCATAGTCTGCCTATATAACATCAAATCAAATTCGTTACGATGCCATAGCACTCCATACATATGTTCATGTTCATAACGACATTTCTAGGCAGCACTAAAATGGCTTAGTAAAGCCTAAAAACATGAACAAAGCTCTCTAGCCAGCAAATACCTGGAGCTTGCAGAGAACCCCTTTCGTTATTTTGCACAAATGCCCTACGCTTGGTACAAAGACGGCATATAAGCAAATCCGAAATGCCAAAGCGTTTGCCACCGTAACTTCATGTTTCTCAAAAGGCCTAATACATAGTAACACGTTTCTTGAAGCAACTCCAACTTGGCCATTCCACAATATATGTTGGCTACAATCACATTGGCTTGCATTTACTGTTTGATCGGGAAAGAACTATAAAAAATATGGAGTTGTATGTATACCTGATCAGATATCTCAGAGTAAATATTTGGCACAAGAAAATGATTTATACTTACCTGGCCTGGTTCTTGAGCTATCCTAGCAACAAAAGGAACTACAAAGTAACCAATAATATTTCCTGGCAGATCTCTTGGATATAGGAAAATGCCAAAATCATCTCTAGATTTTAGTCTTCATGTAAAATTGCTTCAGAATGAACATGCAAAGGGACATTCAAGATTAAATGTCTACTACAGATTTGAAAGAAATAAAAATACAAGAGCAGATTTTGCCCTCATACAATTCCTTCTTCTGATTACTGAAAGCAAAAGATGCAGTTATGTCATCATATTTGTTTATTCAAAGAAGCCGGATAGTTTAGAGAAGCTAGAAAGGTCCATTTAATTAAAATGGAACAGAGCAAAGTCCCACTTTTTTTGGGAAGTCGCTTTTTGGGAAGGCTAATTTTAGTAAA
>JAANSK020025466.1:0-17963 GCA_011763485.2 Isoetes engelmannii
TTGGTGATGTTTTTCTTTTTCTCCGCCCGTTGGGTGATGCTATATGTGTATATATGTATATTCTCCACCCGCTGGGTGATGCTCTTTGTCCACCCGCTGTGTGATGCTCTTTTTTCCACCAACTTGGTGATGCTTCTCTTTTTCTCCGCCCATTGGGTGATGCTATATGTGTATATACATATATTCTCCACCCGCTGGGTAATGCTCATTATTTTCTCCTAACAGTTAACGAGGTTTTTCCATCTAGTTCGTTTCTTTTTTTTCAGGATTTTGTCACACATCACATGGTGTGGATGCGCATTGCATGTGGCATCACCAGCTTTTTTATCTTCTCCTCGAGGTACGCGATGCGGATTCACATGCTCTTCGAGGCATTGAGGTCGTTGGCAACCATTTCTCATTAGGGTTTTCCTTGAAAACCCGAAAGGGCGGGGTTTTTTTTTATCCAGATGAGAAGTTGCCACTGCCTCCCTCTTGCCTCTGCATCATTCTCTCTTTTCATTTATGGGGTAGCTCGACCTTGTTCCAATGGTCAGCTCCCCATTCCATTTCCCCAAACATTGTATACTGCTGCTATGGGTCATGGGTCATGAAGCTATGATCATGGTTAATATTTTATCGCATGATATATTTTTATGTAGAAATAGAATTATTGATTTGGTTATAAAATTTGAGGCTCAATTTAGGGCCTTTTGGATATATTGGATGGGCAGGAGGCTTGTCTTGAAGCTGGTTATTTCTAGTTCACACATTGTATAGCCCCCTGTTCACCCGCTGATCTCTTGCTGTCTTTTTGTTGCTGGCTACGGTTCGGGTGTGATTTCCCCATTCCGTTAGATGGGGCATTACTGACCTTGAGATTTTGGAACAGGATCCAGGATATCTTGGACCATTAGAGCTGGTTCATGTGGAAAGCAGGAACACCTTTGCATTGGGTCACCCAGGGGCCGCTAGGCCATTTTAGTGGCAAGTTCGGGTTTGTTAGAAGGGTAGTATGCTGCTCTCCCGCTGTGGGAGACTGGAGTCCCTCTTCGGGTTTAGAGGCTCATTCGTGCCCTCTGTAGTAGCATGTATGAAAGGAGTGCAGGGGTCTGCTATGGGAGGTGGATATGCCCAGTATGGCCATCCCTTTAACCTTTGGAAAAAAAGAAAGAAAGAAAGAAAAAAAAAGAAATATAGTTGAAAATGTTGGCGTACCCACGAGATATAATTGCAACATAAGCAAAGATGGCGGATCTTGTATTATTATATTGGTTTCCAAAGCACGCAAGGTGGAGAATTATAAGATAAAGATAAGGTATTTTAAGGTATTTTAATTGTCTTTCTTATAAGGTATTATAAGAAAGACAATTCTAACTAGCTTTATTTATGGAAGACAAGCATATGCCAACTCCAGTTCTTGACTTTGGTCATGTTCATGTTCCTGCAACACTTGGTAGTCCGGAATGTGCGTGCAACAAGGGGACCACTCATGGTGCCTTACTTTGCGTTCAAACCTCATCAACATGCTAGCTAGCCATGTGAAGCACTATAGCGCCCATCATCCATGACGTTGACCATATCAAAAAAGCGAGGGTAAAGTGGAACGGTCCTTTCATCAACTAACAAACAAAGACACATCAACAAATGGGAAAAAAAAAATGTTGTAACATGTGCATTTCCTCATTATGTGGAACGTATTACAACTAAAAATTAGATTATTTTGATAATATTCTCCGAAATTTTAGGGACCTTGAAATTTCAGCCCAAATCAACAGGTTTTTACAATTAGAATGCTGTCGATCCGAATGCTGCTGAAAAACTAAGGAAGGCATGTCCGAACCGTCAAAATTTCAAGCTCCCTAAAATTTCGTTGAAGAATTTTCAGGAGCAAGAAAGTTTTGCTCGAAATTTTTTGGCGACGCTCGTGGCTTCGCCACTCGCGGTCGCCAAAAAATTTCTTCACGAGATTTTCTGCTCCTGAAAATTACTTCTTCCATAAAACAAAACAAGGTGGTGTCGCTTATAATAATGCTCTCCATAAAACAAAACAAAACAAAAGAATAGAACGTGGTGTTGCGGAAGGGGTTGCCTCCAAAAGATTAGTTTTATGTTATAACATAACTTTCGTATGCAACAATCATGCCAGGCTTAAGGCTTACAGTCATGCTAGGCTTAAGGCTTAGAAGAGGCCATGCAGTAGAATTGAATTGAATTGAATTGATCGTCCACGAAGACCAAGCGGCCTATGGGGCCGAAACAAAAAAAAAACAGACCCAATACTTTATTTAACAAAAAGTCAAATACAAGTAAAGATGCAAAGACAGGAATAAAATCTCAGAGTCAGCGATGACCCACTGGGTAAAGCAACCTACCTATGCATAGTAGCGCACATCTAAATACTCCTCAAAGATCAAGCGCCTCTTATGAGAGGCAAGTGAAGGACAATGATAAGACTTAGCAATACCCTACCTTAAACATATTGAAGAACACGGTCATCTGCCACATTCGTACCTTTGATGACTATCAACCTTCGTCTTTCCCAAATAGTCCAAAGCAACCAACTTGCTGCTACATGAAATTCCTGGCTTTATAACTTCGTGATTTAAGATTATTTATATTGGATGTAATTACTAGCTTCGTCAATTCTTATTTTTCAAAGGCTCACTTCTTAAACAAAAAACAAAACCAACCCATATTTATTTATCCAGTCCACCTCTTTTGGGTGTGGTTTATGAAGCATTTTGTCCATCATTGACATAATCGCCTTCTGCGAGAGGGGATGATCGACCCCCCTAAATAAAGGGCAGAGAAGATTTATCCAATCTTAGTTGTACAACCAAAACTTAAACTGCGTCATGCACAAAAAAATTTACCTCACGATAATGTGCTATTGGTTATCAACCCGAAGAAATTCCTTCTTTGTCTTGATAGAGTTTGATCGAATAGGCTCCTGCCATTGGCGAGATCCTCATATTCTTAAACGCCCTAGAAGCTATATTCTTGAAGATTACTCATCCACCGTTTAATGCTAGAAAGAATTGTTGAATTGAATTGGATTGGATTAGATTTTGGGACTAAGCTATTGGAGAAGGAGTGGGGGGACAGTGTTGAATTGAATTGGATTAGAGGAGGAGGAGGCCACTTACATCATCTCTTAGGACATAAGAGACACACCACTCGAACATTGTTTAGTTTTGTAACCCAATTTGAATCCTGCAGCCAAATTTGCTTCAATAAAGTTACGTGTGCTTTGATTACCTCCAGCAAAATCTGGCCCCTCGAACCCAAACCAGCCCACATCACAGCCCTCCACATGTAATATTCTAGGCATATTCTCAAGAAAAAACACTATTCTATTTTAATTCTACACATCAAAAGAAAGCTCTAATACTGTAATTCTATATATACAGAGATGACTGCTGGTATACGAATACTATATTGGACCGACCAAACCGGCAGGCGAAAGCGCGGGCTTGGCAGTGAGAAAAAAGCTAGGCCTGCTACCGGTGCGCTCCCGTGTTCTCGTCCCGCGACCTGCGGCGCACGTTTGCTCTTCACTTTCAGACTGCTCTCGTGCTCCTCCCTTTCCTTTGAGGAAGAAGACGAAGGATCGTGTTTGATCCGCCAGTCCGGTTTGCATAGCAGAAGAACTGGAGCTTGAGCTCCGGCAGCATTATGGCGTGAGATCTTTCGTCTTTGTTCCGACCAGGCCCACAATTGTTGGCACACACCTTTTCATCGCAATGCATGATTCCGGAGCTCTTTTGCAGCCTTTCATGTCGCCTTCCTTGCACTCTAACCATCGTATCCAAACCCCTCGTTCAAGCTATTTGGGCCCAATCCCTTTTTTCTGCTACCTTCTCCGACACTCTGTCCTGCTCTTAGGCCCTCTGTTTCTCCTCGTTAATGCTGCCGCGTTTGTCATGGGGCTTCTCAATTCATCACATTTGCTCAAATGTATATGATATGATCTGCCCAGATTGTAAAATGTTCTCATGCAAGGCAATGCCTGCATGTGGGGTGGAATTTTCACATAAATTGGTTTCACTGTGAAGGGTTCCTGTTGATCTGATCTGTATCTTAATTCTGAAGGTTTCCTAATTCAAGCGACCGAATCTTGCCCATGGATGGCTTAGCGAAGTGTTAACAAGAACAGATATGTCCTCTCAGACTGCTAAGCCCAGGTCAAACTCACCCTTTCGGTTTAAAAGGCCTGCATCTGTAAATGGGAAGCTACCCGTTCCTAGCCCTACATCTTCTACCTCTTCTCCACATGCCCATGGATCTATTCCCAGAGTGTCCCTTTCCTCGAGGCCCAGTACCCCTGCAGGAGGTTCCGTTAATCAAAATTACAGGTCAATCTCATTGCAGTCGGTTTCTTCTTCATCAGTTTCTGGAGGATCGATGACCTCTCCACCTGAAAGGATGGAATTCTCCAGCAATAAGACCAAGGAAAATGTGGTAGTTACTGTCAGATTTCGTCCTCTCAGGTACAAGGAAGCCCTTTACCTAACTAAAGATGGAGGTGAAGCATGTTGGTTCTTATATGGATGGTTTGTTGTCCAATATACTCAGTGCCCGAGAAATTCAGCGAGGAGATGAAGTGGCATGGTATGCTGATGGTGATACAACAGTTAGAAGCGAATATAATTCATCAACTGGATATGCTTTTGGTAAGCCAAGTTGATCAATGTCTCTAGTATTCATTGCAGGAGCATCCCAAGAGGATCTTAAGTGATTGATTGGTCACAGTTAGATATTTCTATCTAGAACTAAAGCTCCACAGAAGACCAAGCATTAGCAATTTTTACTTCGTATCCCACTATTGCAAGGCATCATCTAGCTGAATAATTTTTTTTCTAGTATATTTTTGCTACCACCATTTTCGGGTAATGCGAATACCCTCGATAACTATAAATGCATGCCACCAACACATTATACCTTTTATCCACAGGCCATTCTGATGAAAATTGTCTCTAGTTCCTGGTTATTTAAGTTACTGCTGGTAAACGTGAGCTGCTTATCTTGGAACTAATAGAGATTTCTAGTACTTCTACCACATTGGATCTTCTTATTTAAATTAATGATACATCGAAATTTTACTTTTCTCCCCGGGCAGATAGAGTATTTGGGCCAGCAACGACAACAAGGGGAGTGTATGATGTTGCAGCTCAACATGTTGTGAGTGGAGCTATGGAAGGAATGAATGGTAAGGGCGGCAGTTTTTTTTTTTTTTCTTTTTTTTTTGCATTGTGGACTTTCACTTGTCTAAACCAAAAATAAAAATCTTATCACATGGTTCTGTTTACAGGGACTGTCTTTGCTTATGGTGTAACCAGCAGTGGCAAAACACATACAATGCACGTAAGAAGAATTTTGCATATTTATCTTTAGAGCGTGAGGAATGTGTTGTTACTGCTGTAGTATCTGTGCATTACATAGATTTGGTTTGAAAGCTAAAAGAGCAAATATTGAAATCTGGAAGTACAACATTCTTGAAAACTTGATTATGGAGATATCGTGGGTTACACGTATATTTAGCAGTGTGCGATTAAAGAAATCCGCTTTACAAGCTCCATGGCACACTTTTCTTGCCCTGCGTATTTGCCTAAACAATTGTACCTAGCACTAACTAGGATATGATTTCAGAGTTATCACAGTTTATTGGTCTTAGAAAGATTGGAATTTACCTTGCTACTCCGTGCAGGGGGACCAAAAATCTCCTGGAATTATACCACTGGCTGTGAAAGATGTCTTCAATATAATACAAGAGGTATGCTTATTGATGTGCTGCAATGACTTTTCAAGACTATGGATATCAAGTAATTGATCCATCTTTTTACAGACGCCAGGGAAAGAATATTTGTTACGGGTGTCTTACCTTGAAATATATAACGAGGTACAGGATAACTTAATAATACTGTGATGTTCACCCCTATTGACTCCATCCGATATTCTTTTTGCATCTTGGCAGGTGATTAATGATCTATTAGACCCAGCAGGGCAAAATCTTCGTATTCGTGAAGATGCGCAGGTATTCTTGTTATCCATAAACCGAAGGAATAATTGGTCTTTCATGTTAATCCTTGCCGGTGGTAATTTTATGGTCCAGGGAACATATGTGGAAGGCATAAAAGAAGAGGTTGTTTTATCTCCTGCACATGCCCTCTCTTTAATTGCCACAGGAGAAGGTAAGCTGTGCTTAGGCTATAAACCCCCCATGGATGCTGTGATAATGCGACAACTAATATTTTCCATCTTTTATCTGATGCATGCATATAAAATTGTTGTACAAGTTGTAAATGAAAACTAACTAATAACTATGTGCCCTCAGAGCACCGTCATGTGGGTTCAAATAATTTCAACCTTATGAGCAGCAGAAGTCACACTATTTTTACGCTGGTAAGTTTTGAGCATGATATCTACCTATACTGAAGAAGTACAATATGCATTATATATCAATCTTATATTGATTTTACATCTGCACAAGGCGCAAGTAGCAGGTTATTAGAATTGGCAGTTAATTTAGGTCACATGGTTTATTTGCACACATCCGCTATTTGCATTGTTCAGTGCGATAAGATTGCCTTAATCTGATTTCAAACGTTTTGGATTTAACCACATGCGGTTACTTTTAAGTCTTGTAGTACATTAAATCCTGTGAAAGCGGAAAGAATGAACCCCTTGTGTACCCAAATAATGTGTTGCCTTGGTAAGAGAGCTACAAATTAGGGTGAATTAGAAAGTCTTTGATAAAAATTTTTAGAGCTGTAAACTAGACTATTATAGCTATTACCAGCCTAAGCGTTCCTAAATGTTTGTTAAATGGTTGCTTATTGGACAGAAATAATATATAAGCAGGAATAGTACAAAGAGCTGGATAGAAGGTTAGATGTACGGGGAAACGTTTTTCCAGAGATTTTGTTAGAGAACCAGCATGGTAGACTTTGTTGGTTTGTGGGTCAAATAACTGAATTGGTCCACTGGAATTTGGAAACAACAACTGATGCATTGATGGAGTTTTGGTCAAAACTTGTAATCTCTTTTAAGAGTAGTAGTATGCCATGCATAGGATGAGGCTCACTGTGCATATCTCACAAGATTGGTTCAATTGGCGATTGCAATCGGAGTTGATTCAAGCATTCAGGTCGTAGAAGCAATGAACTAAAATTGGATATGGAACTGTTGACATTGTTAATCTACCTTGACAATAGAACTTTTGACTGGAGTCAGCTAGTGATAGTAGTGTCAGAGGTAGGCGAACGACTCAATAAACTTCCTGCACGTTGTTGACTACGTTTTGAGTAGATATAGGATGAGGTACATTTATAGCAGGTTTACACAAAAAGGCAAATTGCAAGAGCAGCTACTAGGATTACAAACATATTTAGTATCAAATGGACCTTCATTAACATTATTACTTTGTGCTCTGCTTGGAAATTAGATTGTACATGTAGTCCTGGTTGTAGTTTAAGATGATAATTTTATGGTTTATGTATGCAGACCGTTGAGAGCAGTGTATGTGGAGAAGGCCACGAGGCCACCTTGTCACAGCTGGTGAGAGAATGCTTTGTTTAGATTGTTTTCTCTCTTGTTTGCAAGGCATTACTTTTACTGTCCTGCTCGTATTCAAACTTTCTTTATTACTTTTGCAAAGTTTTCAGTATCTAAATTGTTTTCACTTACTATATTTGTCTTTATCTTGATTATGCAACTGCTTGTATTGCAGAATCTTATTGATCTTGCAGGTTCTGAAAGTTCTAAGACAGAAACTACAGGTTTAAGGCGTAAAGAAGGTTCCTACATTAATAAGAGCTTATTAACTCTTGGCACGGTAATTACTTTAGTCCTTTTAGGTTCTTTTAAATGTACTATTATTTTGCTTTCTAATGGGCAACGCATATGACACAATTTGAGTCTGCAGGTCATATCAAAGTTGACTGATGGCAAAGCATCACACATTCCATACCGTGACTCAAAACTTACCCGTCTTTTGCAATCATCACTGAGTGGCCGGGGGAGAGTTTCAGTAATACACATGCCCATTTTTTGTGGAGATTCATCTCTTTCATCATAACTGGTTCTTATGCTTGCATTTTGTTTACATCCAACCAGTTAATTTGTACAGTTACACCAGCATCAAGCAGCAATGAAGAAACACACAATACACTCAAGTTTGCTCACCGGACTAAATGTGTTGAGGTTCATGCTTCTCCTAACAAGGTAGGTCCAGCAAAATGAGTGTTTCTGGAATTGACATGTTCAACAAGAAAGGAATGATAAATTTGGTTTCTTATACATTTGAGAACTTGTTACTGCCAGATCTTGGATGAGAAATCTTTGATAAAGAAGTATCAAAGAGAGATTATGTCATTAAAGCAGGAGCTGGAGCAACTGAAGAGGGGCATTTTTGAAAAGCCATTTATTGTCAACAACCAGCAAGATCTTGCCACACTACGGCAACAGGTTAATTTTCATCCTCCTGATGGCAAATTACTGTCTTAAACAAATTCTTTTTACATTGGATAACGAACAAGCACATGAAGTCAAGATGATAAGGAATATTGAGGACAAACTACCTATAAAGCAACTGGCAAGATCTTGCCATACTGTATAATGGTGATGGTTATTGAAAACTAGCACAGTCAAGGTGATAGCAGATAAAGATGAACAAGATCCTGATGCCCATCGTTAATAGTATTTAGCAAGATTCTCTTATCTTGGTGCTGGAATGAGCTTATCTGTCGGTGTACATGAGCTTTTTGCTTGCTGCTTTATGTTATGTGAGAAATAACTTGTAGATCTTGTCACCTGCAGCTGGAGGCAGGTCAAGTTCAATTGCAATCCAGGCTGGAAGAAGAGGAGCAGGCAAAAGCAGCTTTAATGGGTCGAATACAGAGATTAACAAAATTGATTTTAGTGTCAACAAAAACATCTGTACCTACAATTCCTGAACGGACTACACATCGTCGGAGATATTCTTTTGGAGAAGAAGAGGTAATTATTTTCTATATTGCATACATTGCTATGGATTTTAGATGCTAGAATTGAATTGCTACATGTCTAGTTGTTGAATAACTGCCGCTTTAATATTTTGTTGCAATAGGCTGACAATGCCATAAACAGTTATTTGTAGAAACAATTCTGCCAGTTAAATTGGCATTGCGAGGCATTTGGTGCTCATAAGGTCATTCAGTATGAATGCTTAGAATGTTCTCACATTCATGTTTTGTCCTGTGGATTACAGCTTGCATATTTACCTGATAGAAGACGAACCTTAGCCCATGAGGAGGATGAGGATGACCTAAACTTGTCTGGTCTAGATTTAGAAACTTCAGGAGATGGGAAGTGTGATAGCAACAGTGGTGAGGATATCTCCAGAGAAGAAAAAAAGTCAAAAAGAAGGGGTATGCTAGCATGGTTCAAGTTAAAGGTAAGGATAGGATGTCGCTTCTATGCACCTTGTTTTATTTCAATCACTTCTTATTCCTAGATTTAAGATTTTCTTATTGTCAATGCATTTTATTTTCAGAAACATGAAAATCTTGCTATCAGCCCGGTTGGAAGCCTAGATGCGGAGCATTTCATGAATGGCTCTCCGATGTCAAATATACCGTCTACAGCTCATATTGATTCCCCTGTGGAGGGTAAGGGCTCACGGGGGAAGCCACCAAGAAAGAAGTCAGATGGACCAGTGGTAGATTCTTTTCCAGAATATACACAAGCTGGTGAACTTTTTAGTGCCACCATACATGGAAGACGGCCACCACCAGTAAGTGTTGTAGTAGAATAGATTTCTCACGCTATTAGTTCTTCTTCTGTTGGCTTTAAGGGATGACCTATTTCTGTTTTTTGTTGCAGACAGGAACAACAATGGCAGATCAGATGGATCTTTTGCGAGAGCAGGTTAAAATGCTTGCCGGCGAGGTTGCCTTTTGTACAAGTGCACTGAAACGCTTATCAGAGCAAGCAGCAAGTAATCCAGATGATGCTGAAATACAGGTAGGTTTCCTTTCTATTATGAAGAAATTGACATCAGAAGAAGTTTGGAAAATTATCATCCCTCGAGGCTCCACACACTGTCCTGGAATGAAGTTGATTTTTCTTCTGCATATTCTATATTTGTAGTTAAAGTTCTTCATTATCACTCTATTTTTGCCAGATGCAAATGCAAAAGTTGAAGGACGAAGTACAAGAAAAAAGGCAGCAAATGAAACTTTTAGAAAAACGCATTGTTGGGACAACAGAAAATAGTCCTCCAAGCACATCGCCTTATGAATTGTCACAGGTGAGTATCACCTTTTTGATGAGGGCATTGTTGCATTATAGTAAAACATAACTATTTGCATTTTCCAGACTATCTCAAAACTCACAACTCAGTTGAATGAGAAAGCTTTTGAACTGGAGGTGCCCATCCATCTCTTTTATCCTCCACTTTATTAGCTGTCCATTTTTACTTGGTTTCTCATCTAGATGGCTTGTGTCTGCAGATTAAGACAGCTGATAACCGCATACTACTGGAACAGTTTCAAGCAAAGGCAAGCTATTATTGTCAGAAATACAGATGTTATTTGCAATATCTCTGTGTTCTAATTTTAACTGTATTTCTAGACGGTGGAGAATAAAACATTGCAAGAGACAATTGATACACTGAAAGGACAGCTGCAATCATTTATGGAGACAAAAGGAACTTTGCATAAGAAAGGAAATTTTCACAACGAGTTCACTCGGAAAATGGGCAATTTTACAGAGAGTGAAGAAACAAGTGACTGGTTGAGCACTTATGATGCGTCTAGAGAGTTGCGGGGAGGTGACCTAGGAAGGTCTTTTCCTAGGGATGCCACTGTGGACTCTGCTCTACAGTCTCAAGTATTGTCTCAGGTTACATCCGTCTCCCATCCCATAACGATACTGTTCTTCTGAATACTTGCTATGCAACTGTTTCTTACCTGTTTACTTTACAGGCAGCAGAAATTGAAAAGTTGAAGCAGGAGAAAGTCAGACTAGTGGAGGAAAAAGAGGGCTTACAGGTTCACAGTCAAAAGTTATCTGAAGAAGCATCATATGCGAAGGAACTTGCTACAGCAGCTGCTGTAGAGTTAAAAAATTTAGCAGAAGAAGTGACGAAGCTCTCTGGCCAAAATTCAAAACTTTCACATGAATTGACAAATACAAAGGAACTAGCACTTTCAAGGCTTACGCCAAATGGATCTTCGAAATACATGCCAAATAAGTCACATAAAGATGTCCAACCCCATGAAGAAATGAATGGATGGAAGGTTGATTTGCCAGCAGTTATTGAGGAGCTAAAGAAGGATTTACAGGTCAGAATTGAGAAAGAAATTGCCCTGGAGGCTCTTTTAGCAGAGAAGGACAAGAAAGAGGCTGAATTTCAGAAGAGAATGGAGGAAGCAAAACACCGAGAGGCAGACTTAGAAAATGATCTAGCTTCTATGTGGGTTCTTGTTGCCAAACTTCGTAGGGAAAGGACCGAACTAAATGATATGCCGACAGAAGATATTGGTAGTAATCTTCGGGATAACTATGTAAAGAAGTTAAATAACTTGAAGCGACTAAATGATGGAGTAGAAGGAAAAGTTGGCAAAGAAAACATGACAAAAGAAGCTTTAAAATCTCAATCTGTGAAAGATCAGCAAAAAATCATGGAACTTGAGCTTCTCATATCTCAACTGAAGGTAAATGTTTTTACTGGGGTCTTGGAAGTATTTCATTTCACACGTTTTCCATCAATCTCGATCTTGTGCATAAGTAATGATCTTATCATGATTGAAATAACCTTAATCCCTAAAACTGATCCAACCTTCCACCTTTAGAAGTACAAACTAAAACTAAAAACTAATGCATAAGAGCATCATAGATCTTAATAACGGACCATTGGTCACTTTCCCAAGTGAAACAAAATAAATAGATGGGCTTTTTGTTTTTCGTTTTTGATACAACTTTATAGTAAATAATATCTTATTGATAAATTTGCAGAGCGAGCATCTTGATGGCCTGGATGTTCCTGCTTTGGACGAGCTACAAAATCTACATGTTGAAGCTTTAACTAAGTTATGTCAAGCAAAGGTGTTCACCATAACCAAACCTACTTTGTTGATCTTTATAACTAATTCTTTTTGACCTTCTGTCAAGTTGCATATGGCATGTGAGAGTTACTTAGCATTGTTATTCATGAAAGTTTAATTCTTCAAGGTTCTTATAGCCAATTGTTGACTTAGATAAGAGCACAACAGAGATTGGAGGCGGAAAGGGAGGGATACTTGCAAGAGGAAGTGGTATCAAGAGTACAAATAGAAACAATTTCTGGAAGTCAGTTTCTTGAAGATAATAGAAATGGACATGTATGTAAAGTTTGTTTTGAAGAACCAAGTGCTGCCGTTCTTCTTCCTTGCCGACATTTCTGCTGTAAGTTCTATTTGCTGCAGTTAATCATGGCTTTAGGCATATGGATGTGGCTGACTAAGCTGATATTGGATTTGCAGTGTGCAAATCTTGTGCCGTAGCTTGCGCAGAATGCCCGTTATGCAGGACTGGCATCACAGATAGAATCATTACATTCACATCTTGAGGGAGAGCTTTTCAGGTATTTGGGATAGCATGCAGAACAACTATAGAACAGTTGGATTGTGGTGGATTTAATAGGGTTGCGAATCAATGGGTCGCAAAAGACTGAAATTTTACAATCATTTGCATTATAATCTGATAGATATATGTAGCTAGCTGCCCACTTTACCTAACTCTTCTTTTGATAGTGATCGTTTTGAGCTTGCAATTTGACTGATTGACCCCAATGGAGGGGCTGACGACAGTGCTCATTGTGCCTCTATAGTAGAACGTTGAAGTTAGGGTTTTGCTTTATGACCGTTTGTATAGATATCACTCAGATAGCTTTTCACCTTGCCTACCCTTCCTTTGAAGTGGCAATGCGAGAGTTGGCATATGCCAGTCCCTTTGTTGTTTGCTGATCTTCTCAAATTGTTGCATTTTGTAGTCCAATGACTGCTTTCTCTGAAGGTAAAAGGACATAAACGAACATAGCAACATGCCAAAGGTCAGCTGACAGTCATTTTTTAGAATAATCTTATGTACTAACTCATTGCTTTTGTATTTACAGGTTATGGCTCATTCTGGAAAGAGATGAGAAAACTTCGATAGTTTTTCCTTAGAAGGAGAATACAGGATCTGGTTGCACTACCAGCCATTTATAAATTTTTTTGTGTCTGGATGGAAGATCTGCAGTCTAGGCACAAGTTTTTGTAATTATTTTTTACAACATAAATGTACAACAAATACGAATTTCAATACAGATCTACAAGTCAACTTTAAGCATACATCTGCTGCAGAGGCAAGTAGAAGATACTGCACTGGTTCTAGTGAGTAATTTCATCTGTTTGTTTTGTTGGGACGACTTATGGCCTCAACAGGCCTTGTCATTTTGTATATAAGAATGTCTTCCTAAATTCTATACATGTTTTGCAAAAAAAAGTGCCTGAAGTCCCCTTGACTAAGTAGTTTTTGAACTGACTGTCATGCGATTTTCTAAATAAGATGCTAGTAAGATCCCTTTATTCATTCATTTTTTATCTTGCAAGGTAGAACTTCCCTGTTCTTCCTCTATTTTTGGCAGTATTATTTTTTGTGTATTAAAAAAAAGAAAGGCAGACATTGTAGGAAATTATTTTTGGTTATGTGCAATGAGTTGCATGTGAGTTATGTTCAATTATGAGGGGTGTACGAGCGGCGGAGACGCGAGTGCGCTGCCGAGAAATTTTCAGGCTCAATCCCGACCGCCTGAAAATATCAAACCGTAATAACCAGTTGGGTGAATTATGTAAGCACACCATGGCAACTAATGGGGGCTCCCTATTTCGTCTGTTTCTGGCGGTAAGTATTGCTCTGACCAAACCTCTTGTGCAGAGCCAAGCATTTGCAGAGATTAAAGATGTGGTTTACTTTGGAGATTCTAACAGGAAGCAGAACAACCGCAATCAGAGAAGAAAATGCGCTATTTTAAAGTTTTGGTTGCTAGTAATCGTGGGCTGCTCTGCATCAACCTGGATATTGAAGAATATAGAAAAATGCTACAGAGGGAGTGCCTTATGGCGCCAGACTAGGACTTATAGGTATGGTGGAAGATTAAACCCTTGTGATTGGCGATTTTTGGTACATGGCTTTTCAATCTGTCGAGGCTAAGCAAGAGCACAATATGGTGGTGGGGAGCACAATATGGTGGAGGCCTTATCGCCTCAAAAGAAGATATGCAATCTAAGGAGGGTTGGCGAGCGAAGATACCACAATCTGGTGGCAGTTTCCATAAGATACCACAATCTGGTGGCAGTTTCCATAGTTTACAGAGATTTTTTGTTAATCTTATAGAAGTCCTGAGCTAAGAACGGCCTGTGGAGAAACGTCTTGGTAAACCCACTTTTTGGCGCTATCAGACATCTATAGCAGCTAGATCTTCGGATCACGTCAATAGCAAGATTAGCCGGAGCGAAATCAGCTTAAGAAGTTTCTGGATGTTCTTCCTGATTTTGTACGCACAACTGATAAACGGCTCTTCTCCCAAGTTCCGGATACCTCCAGCCTC
The DNA here is from genome assembly GCA_011763485.2 of Isoetes engelmannii. Lineage (NCBI taxonomy): Eukaryota > Viridiplantae > Streptophyta > Lycopodiopsida > Isoetales > Isoetaceae > Isoetes > Isoetes engelmannii. The sequence goes on from JAANSK020025466.1 coordinate 14,594, forward strand.
TTCCTGGAGCTTAATTGGCAATGTTATTGTTTTTGTTTTTTTTTTTTTTGTTTTTTTTTTAGTGCTCGGTCTTTACTTGGTTTTATAGGTGTCACTGGGTCCTTAATAGCAGGTTGAAATTTCTAGAGGGTCGTATTAGTATGTTGAAATTCTAGAGTGTGTTACGTAACGGCTAGGTTGGTCCTATCCTAATGTCTTTAGGTTGGAACTACTTTAAGCGTCTTAGGTGTCATAATTTTTTTGTTGAAAGATTGACTTCAATTGAAATGAAAAAATACAAGGTACATCACATGGCTATGCCGTTTACAACAACTACATCTCAATACGAGACTGCAGAAGAGAAACACATAGCCTATACACTTTCTTCTATATCAAAATTATACCTAGATGATGGGCCAGATTCTGATCCCCCATTACAGCCATTTGTTTCTCAAGCTTAGATCTCAGCATGTCTAAGATCTTAGCCGGGTGGACATACTCTTGGGAGAAGACCATTAGTCTTCTCCTCTTCACAGAATCCACAACAACCACGACTTGCAAACATGAACTGCTTGTCGCTTCAAGGAGCTCCACTCCGGCGGGTAGAGCTCTAAAATAACATCGTTGACTGATATAGTACATTTGAGGGCATCCAAAACTCTGCTCCAAATAGCTTGAATACCCGGACATTGAATAAAACAATATTCGATAGTCTCCTCCGCCATATGGCACATAGGACACTCAGATTGCAAGTCAGGTACAAACTTGCTCACCAGATGGTTCACCCTCGGGACTCCATGGATTATTTGCCATAATAGAGTGTTCAACCGTGGGGGAAGGACACTCTTCCAGATGCTATTCCATAATCGCTTGAGCTGATGTGCCTCTAGCTGAGTGTTCCACTTAGCAGGTAGCTGTAACATTTCATTATGATGAAGCAATCTATAGCATGTAGAGACGTAAGGACCTTCCCCCAGAGAGCTATGAGTAACTATAAAACTACCCACCATAGGCCTAGCGTACAATGGAATGTGTGCAACCACCAACTCCCAAACCTTCTTGTCCTGTATCCGAAGGTTGAACTTTCTTTGAAACTAATCCCAGGACATCAACAATCCTTGAAAATACCAATCCCCAACATGGTTCACAGCTAATGATGACATTCTCCTCACATTCCTTACATCCACTAATGAGCACAACGGTTTAGGATCTTCATCGGTTGTGATGGCCAACCACCAAACGGGCATTGCCACAGAGTGACAATTTTCAATACTTAGTCCCCAAAGGCTCTTAACGGACTCCCATGGCTTTCAGAAAAGGGGATGCTCCTTTATAGGCTCTTAAGCCGTAAAACAGAGCCCACGGAAGCTCTACTTGCACCGAGACTTTACCACACGGGATGCAATGGAGCAACGACTGATATATCAATTGCAGCCCAAGGGAATTTACTTTGTTGTTCAGTAGCTCTCTTCAGTTGCTTCTCCAACACATCAATTTGTGAAAACGACTTTGCCTCATATGTCTTAATCATGTACTTTCACATCTCCTTAGGAGACATTCCTCTCAGCTTCAATTTGATAACTGCTCCAACTTTGCAGGTTATAATAGCTTGAGCCTCCATAATATTTAGACCTTCATCAATTTCTGCACTTAGAATAGGCCTGCTTGCAGAACTACCTTCTGCTCTTTCTTCATTAGAAGACCCTTCAGATGTTGGGCTTAAAATCCTTACTGTAGGAGCAGCTGCACGCCTTATGGTATTCTCATCAATGAGATACTATACCACAAATTTTTAAATTCCAAGACCTGTTTGATACTCTCCTTCCAAATTTGAAAACCTCCTTCCCCTTTGAACACATCAATAGCATTCAAGAGGTTTGCACCAAAACGTGTTAACATTGTGACTTGTGCTCTGATACCACTGTTGTAATATTAGAAATTGTAATCAAGATTAATAGAGTAAATTTGCCATCTCAATTTTGCATTTCACACCACTACAAGCAATACGAAATTTTCACCTATACAATATCGAAATGCAAAGGTTAGGCAATTTTAAATTGCTACTGTAAACAACACTGTAGCAGAGGGCAAATCTTCAATTCAATGTCAACAAACTCCAACCTTGGCGAGCCCAAGCTCGTTCGTCTTCAATCGAAACACTCCACAACTCAGGTTGGTACATTATATAGATCATTCTGGTTTATTTATTCTTATCAGTCCGGCCATGATGCCGGACCGATCTCCACAGATCCCTTAGTTTAGAAACTCCCGTTCCCAAACATTTTTGATGCCTCCATATAATTGGACCGTAAGGTCCGTTTCTTAATTTAACCTGCTCTCATATTAACCATTGAACCTAACTTTAATTTTTTTTTTCTTTTGTTGAAGGCAAGTTTTTTATTAATAATATAAAAGATGGTACAAAACCTTATTAAGGACCCCTCAACATGGAATAAATTACTAAACCCATATTTTTGTTTAGCCAGAATTGGTTTAGCTAAACTACCTTGAAATTAGAATTAAAAGTTTCTTAAGTTTGGCTAAACTAGATGCTTTTTCCATACTATAGTTTCTTGTTTTTAGCTAAACAATATGTTTTCTTCCTTCAAATTTTTCTATTGCTTAGCTAAACTTTGACAAAAAAAAATCCATCAATATTAGCCGTTTGTTATAACTTTTTACAAAAAGAATGACGAAATTCAATGTTTTTAATGTCTTTAATGGAGAAATTTATTGCATAATTGTTCAGTATATAAAATAAATGGAAACTAACATCTGAGGATAACAATATAATAGAGCACATAAAGAATTAATAACCGAGTTCAATCTTCTTCAAGATCATAGAACTCCTCAGTGCCTTACGTAAACCATGGACCCTTGAAGTGAAGATGAATGTCTTATCACTTATTCAATGGCGTACATTAGTAACAACTCACAAATAAATGAAAAATAAACATAATGAAACTATTTGATGATTACGTACCTCGTACGTGAAGTTGCCCATTAACTAATCATCATCATCCACAATGTGTATGTTCTACTAATAGATCTATGCTTGTAAGCATCATTCCAGAGTTCAAAAACCCTCTCATATGGGAAATCATAGAGGTTGTAATCACATGCATACAATCTCAGTGTGGCATGCAATGTAAGATGTTACTAAATTCATAGCATCTTCATCTGTCCATACAGACAAAGGTGTCTTTTATTTAATTTACCAGCGCTAAGGAATATATCAGACTTACCAACAAAATGGCCTTCTTTTACGCTTCAGTACTCTGAAGTAGCTTGGTATTATCTAACAAGGGCCTCTCAGCTTGCTTTCTATTAATTTGGGAGTGGTGGTTCCCAAAATGGGTGACCGTGATGTATTAGGCAATGGCATGACTGC
>JAANSK020025577.1:0-29040 GCA_011763485.2 Isoetes engelmannii
CATACCTAACTACCACCAATGTAGTTGCCATGTGAAAAATATATGTAACTTCTTTTCTACATGTATTGTAAGTGTGTTTACATCATTGCCTAGAATACACCCGTACTTATGCCCGGCAACAACGGGCACCCGTACTTAGTCTATTGTTTAAATTCGATTTTTCCGGCATTCCGGAAACTTTTTGGATTTTTTTTTCGAAGTGATATCATCAAGATTTTGGGGCTTATTAGAAGCCGGAAAAAAAATCCGATATCCAAAAATTAGAGAAAAATTTTGGGTAGTGATTTTATCGAAAATGGGGCAGATCGATTTGACCCTTTTCGATTTGCCCCCTTTCTATTTCGGCATGGTGCAGATCCCACCTGCGTGCAGGTGGTGCATGCCTGTGGCCCTGTGCTCTACGCATGCAGCTCCATTTTACATGTTAGGTTTTGTGATTTTTTGTTTCTGGAGTTAAAGAGTGAAACATGCATAAGCGTATGTCTCCCCATTTGTGTGGCTTCTGCCATGCTGGCCAAATCATGTGCTTGGTGCTTGGTGCAATATTTCTTCGGCGCAGCTGAGGTGAGCCAATATGATATAGATATTGCATATGCCTATGACTTTGGTTGTTCATCTTTTAAGTTTCTGAATGCTAAATCTAGAGGCCACGACTTTTTTCTCCAGCCCATGCAACGATGGTCTTAACCGGGGAAGTACGTAGAACTCATTATTTCTATTACTTTTCCTCAAGTCATGGCTTTTACATGAGAAGATTGGACTGAATTAATTCTCTTCAATAGGCCGCAGTATCATCCTGCTTAGATCTTCCATGATTTTGGAGTACAACATGGTATCAGTTCCTGTACATGAAGGGTCAATTCAAAGATCTCGCAGTTGTCTTCAAAATATATGAGCCTACAGGAGCCAGAAGAGTGGGAGCAAGCAGGTATATGATTTGTGTTGGATAGAAACAGCACTTGGTTGCATTGTTAATAGTGATTACTATGAAAATGGTTAATTTTCTTATATCTATTGTATGTGTAGAGGTGCAAAGTAGCTAAAGGCAATCAATGAGAGTCCATGGTGCTCTCTTTTTGTGAGTTGATTCCATGTCAGGTCAGACATGGCTCCAGTTAGAATGATGGTTTAGGATTCAACATATATATGTCTGCTCCTTGGAAAATTGCCAACATCTATATGTCTACTTAGGTCAAGTTGGTAAGTCTTCTGATCATGATGATAGATTAAACAATGCATGACATGCTTCTTATGTTCATGTCTGAGTATGTGCAGATCTAAAGCTGCACATTTTATTATGCACATTTTATTACGTCTGTGGTATATGTGGAGTTGCAGAGCAGCATACATGTGGCATGACAATTTACTATGGAATCCCTGATGCTTGGTTTCAGAAATAACAGTGGCTGCTTTGTTAATAGTGGCGCCATGAAAAGTGTTAATTCTATTATATTTATTGTGTATGTGGGGCTGCGGAGCAGCTAAAGGCAATCAATGAAAATCCATAGTGCTCTCTTTTTGTGAGTTAATTCCATGTCAGACCAGACATGGCTCCAATTAGAAGTACGGTTTAGGATTGTCGACTTCTATATGGCCTGCTCCTTGGGGGGTTGTGAACATCTATATGTCTGCCCCTTGGGTTGTTTATATGTACTTCCTATCTCAGTGAGAATTGTAGAATTGATTACTTGTTTAATTTTCTCTATTTTTTAAATTGCTTCCATTAAAAGATAAGTGTTTTAATTGTTACTTTTTTGCAGCATGCATGCTCCAGTTTGGTTGTAAGAAGGTAAAATGCTAGCCTGTTTAAGAAGATAAGCATTGATGCTCATTTTTACTTTGATTCATGAGGTAAGCTATGTCTTTTGAAGTAGCTATAAGTCTACACTATGTTACGCTCTGGACCACTTTTCTACCCATCATGTCCCCCCAAGTATAACAGCATTAGCAGTGTGTTGTGTCTAATTTCCAATGTTACCCTGAGCTTCATATGCAGGTGCTTCTTATAAGGATATGGTCATTGAGATTTATCTAAATTGTTAACTCTAAGTAAATGTCTTTACTGATACGACATTCTTTTTATTGTAGTCCGACGGTTGGTTTTCCCATTGTCTCTTGGGCTATGTTTGTAGCTTCCATTGATTGCATCATTTAGTATTGATTTGAGGAAGTTGCAGTCAGCCGGGCAAATTGTTGTCAGCCTAAGCATAAGGGTATCAGGACAAAATGCCATGCATGAGCACATCACAACTGATCTAGGTGAATCAGTGATCTGGCCTCTTTCAAGATCTACAGGTCCAACTTTTTTCAGGTATGGTAGAGTTCTTTGCGCTTTACGTTTCCACACCATTTTGTTGCCACTATATATGGTAGAGCCCTTAGCTCTTTATTGTCTGCAGTAGTCTAGAAGTTTTAGGCATTATATGCCTAATGCTTTTATAAAAGATGCATCTTCCATATCTATTCCACAGTAGAAATGCCACAAAGTCAACCTTATCTGTTCCTTCCATACTTCTGAAACTTTCTCATGAGTGCATGTAGAATAGCCATCCTCTCTGTTAGATTGTGGACGGCTAAGTGATGCTCCATTCTATGTTTCATAGATCATGTTCCTCATCTCTTTGTACTTGCTGCTTTCCTGTATTTGTGCATGCATTATATGGTGATGTTATTAGAGAAAGAGCTAGGGCTTCCAGTATCTAACATTGGTGTGATTAAAATCTGGGGAAAAATTAGTGCCAACTTTTTTCACAAATGGCTGCAAATCTCGCTTTACAAATATGTGCATGTGCAAGACATGGTGTTAGGCATCTGCTATGTGGTTGGCTTAATATGGGCTCCCAATATTTGAATGCCAGGTGCTGTTATGGTAGGGCTTCATCAACGACTTTCCTCTCATAGTAGGACCTCATTGTCCTTCGGGTATGGAACATCATCAAAGATGTAGCGAAGGTAGCTCTGAACTCCAACCAAGTTTTGAACTACAAAAATCGTTTCAGCATCTAACAATTCAAGTGTCTATCACCTATATTCATAATTCAGAATCCTTAATTGGAATTTATTGAATACATTATTCTGATTTTTTTTTCCAGTTTTGCATGAGATGCAGTATCTACATTGAATACATTATTCTGATTTTCTTTTCCAGTTTCGCATGAGATACAGTGTTTATGAGACAGTTTTGTAGCACCATATGTAGCATAATGTATGTAGTTAGGGTAAACACAAATAACAATGCCCGTTTGGCTTGGACCATACAAAAGTTGCAAAATGTTCTACCCTTGGAGACAGGTCCTCATATTTCCTATTATACGTAAAATACTTTTGCTTTTAATACTTTTGCTTTTTGGTTTTATCGCCAGATGCATATGCCATCTCAATAAGACAATTTTGATAATTGACAATAAATAAGCCAATTCGATGCACATGCTTACTTAAGGGGCCTTGCACCATTTTTCCTAGCACATTTATCCAATGTTCACATACATCAAGATGTGCATTTTCATGCAATCATTAGTATCATATGACTATAAACTTTTGAACCAACTTTCCTTTAGCTAATTGCTACTTGCTTGCATATCGTACAATATAAATTAAGATTGCATGAAAACTGCATTGAACATGGGCAATGATGAATGCATTTTGTCTATGTCTCTCAATAGTTTAGATTTATAGTCCCTTTATCTCTAGCAACAAAGCAATCAAATGAGCTAATATTACATTATCACATCCGTGCTCAGCTTTGACAATTGTTGATCTATACATGCGCTATTTCCACTCACTTACAATACATGTAACTATATTTTTGTCCCACTACATTTAATTCCAAAATGTCACTTCAAGAAGAACCTTTATCCCTAAACAAAAAGAACAACTAAAGCCCACATTTGCTAAAGCCCACATTTGCTAAAATCCACATTTGCTTTAGGGTATGCATAAGGTTTTAAATGGACGCTTCAGGGACACTTTTGCTCCACAGACCTAATAGGGAGCAAGGCAACTACAATGGAATCCTCATATATGCATGAGAGGACATGCAATTCTGTGCACAAAGGAACCATTTACGTATTCTGAGATGCATTTTGTCTTCTGACCTAAATGTCTTAGTATATCTCGGGATTATCCCCAAACATTTGAACATAAAAAATGAATAAAAACTTTAGACGATCGACCTCTATATAGCAAACTTTAGGCCAGTTGTACGCCCATGTTGACTAAAAATCCATGTGTTCTCTTGGTCATATGCTTGAAGGCATTCAATTCTAAAGGAGTAGCGGCATGGAAGCCCAATTTGCATGCTCCACATATATCTTCTTCTGTATAAGTCAATAAAATACCTAAACAGTAAAACAACTACCTAAAAAAGCACATAATGAGGAGAAACTGTAGTCCAAAGGGCATGACCTGGTAATAAAATCTGTTAACATCACCCTTCTTATTAAACGTTTTAGTCTGTCTGATAGCAACATAAACTCTTATTTACATTGTTTCTGTTTTGCATCTAGAAGAAGAATAACTAATTGTCCAAATGCAACAAGATGCAACATCATCTACAAATGCAAAGAACTAAGTTCAAATCCTACAGTAGAACCGTCTTTATACCCGACAATGCCGGGCACCCGTTACTAGTAAATGATAAACCAATATTTCAGTATAAGTAGTTGGAAATATGGTAGTGGATGCACTATGATAAGGATAAAGATGCTGTCTTCTGCAAAATTAACCTTTAGCTATTGCAAGTAATCTTGTACTAGTATAGTTATTTAATTCATGTTTTTGTATAACATTTGACACATGCAGGAAATAGTCCATTTGCAAATCGTGGAAGTCGTAATTTCAGGACTTCTATGAGCATGCAGCCTCAAAAACCCATATGGCAGCGGATGAAAAAAGTATTAATGCTGCAAAAGCAAAGAAACCTGTTGTTGTGGCAGTACAAAAAATGCAGTCTGCTATCGATGGGGCTGTGGAGAATTTGTTTAGGGCTGCTTATACTGTTGCAGCAAGAAGTTGGTCATTCAATGACTTTGAATATGTAATTGACCTGATTGATTTAGTGGGTTGTCTGGCAATAACCAAACAGTTGTATCAGAATGACCATGCTTGCCATGACTTTGTCATTTGTATTGGTGAGAGCTTGCATTTTTCTTTGATAGAAAATATGAAAAGTAGTCCATTCTTTGGAATTCAAGTTGACGAGTCAACAGATGTTGCTACTCAATAACATCTAGTTCTTTGCGTTAGTTATCTGGAGTATGGCAGCGAAGCAAGACATAGTTTTTTTACCATCTTAAGGGTTAGCAAGGTTGATGCAGGCACATTATTTGATGCTTTGTTGGAGTACCTTAAACAGGTAGCCTTGACATGAACAAGTTAATTGGATTTGGCTCTGATAGAGCATCCACAATGACTAGACATAGAACTGGTATTGCAGCTCGTTTGAAGAGTTTTCATCCGTATATGACTAGTTGTCATTGTATTGCTCACCATACTAATTTGGCTCTTCAAGATGCAGCGAAGGAGTCTACTATGTCATGGATAGAGGAGATCGAAACACTTGTCAATGCAATTGCAGCCCATTTTTCTCGCAGTAGCAAACACTTGGAGAAATTGCAGGGAGTTGCTTGAAGAGTATGCATGTGCTATTTTGCGATTACAAGGGATTCAAAGCACTCGATGGTTGAGCAAAAATAATGCAATAGGTCAATTGTGTGAGGACTTGCGTGCAGTTTTGGAGTATTCAAAGGAAGAATCAGTAGCCATCTTTTCAAAGCTATCTAAGTTTAAAATGATCTATCTGCTGCACTTTCTAGCAGATATCCTTGGAGGTTTAACGATTTTGAGTAAGATGTTTCAAGCTCGATTATTGATATAACCAGCATAAATGACCATGTGAAAACTGTAATTGTGGCAATTCAGATTTACTATATTGATGTACCTGAAACAGATTTGAATGAATATCATCTTGATTCAAGGGGTTACCCAATAATCCCCTATTACGAACCACCTGCTGGCTGGTTGGAAGCTTTGGGTGTGTGGGGATAAATTAAGAAGCTTCAAAATATCAAGGGAGATAGATGGGATAGATTTGGAAGATGCTATTGTCCAACAAAAGGCATACGCTAAGGCTATATGTGATGGTTTGAAAATCAGATTTGAAGATACATCAATCATAAAACATTTTAGTGTTCTGTCCCCATTGAATATACCCAAAATAGCTATAAAGGCAAGAAAGTTTGGGGAGGACAGTTTAGAAGAGCTCATTAAGTTTTATGGCCTGCCAAAGATAGTGAAAGGACTGGCAGAAAAGTCAACACCTTTAATCAATGGAGATGATTTGAGACGTGAGTATTCTGCTTACAAACTCCATGCTGGTGCGAATTGGCAGCAAAAGAATATAGATGAAGTGTGCTCAATAATTGCCTCAAATTCAGCAAGTGAAATGCGTTATAGGAATATCTTGACTTTGCTTTGGATTGCTTCTGTTCAATGTGCAAGTAATGTACTTTGCGAGAGTATTTTTAGCCATAGAACTAGTATCAAAAGTAGATGGCGACCATTACTAGGTGAGGGCAGTTAAAGGAAGGAAGGAAGGAAGGAAGACTATTTTAATGTCGCACCACAAAGGCAGCGTCCCAAGGACATGCGACCATAAGAACAAGAACAAAAACAAGTACAAGAAGGGACCGAAGTCCCTAACCAGAACATGGACCAAAGTCCGTACAAACAAACAGAAACCTAAATATAATCACCATCACCAAACGCTCCTTGAACCGTAACCTCTTCACAGCTAGGCGCCCAGACGCTCAGGGAAGGCGATAGGAGACCAATAGACCAATTTTGCCCATGTCTAGAATATTCTGGTATATTTCAACCCTCCACACTTGCCTTTAAAGGAAAAGGGAACCAGAAATTAAAACTAGTAGGCCTAAAAAGAAATTAAAAGAAGGGGGAAGGAAGGAAGCCATTGCTTTTCCAATTGGGGGCCCTTCTCGGCTCTTCAAACCCAACCCACAACCCAGACGACAAACCAGGACGACGGAGAAGGAAGAGGAGGACGGCGCCGGATTTCCACCGATCCATGCAATCGGATCCTCCAATCTCAGCACAATGCCGCCGCCTTCCACATATCCGCAGTCTTTGCATCGAAATATTTTGACCGGACTGAGGATTTGCCAGCTTCGGAGCGCCACTTCGTTCGGCTTCGACCCTTAATGCTTCCAGTCTTTCAGTATTGACTTCTGGTGGGTCTGTTTTTCCCTTCTCGTCTCTGTGACTTTCCGTTTATCAGTCCGAGATTTCTAGGGTTTTGGCAAGGATATGATATCCGAAGTATTGGGTATGCAAATCTAGAGGAACTTGATAATGATGGGCTGATTGATGGATCCTGCACTGCCCCTGATGTGGGGCGCAGAAAGGGCAGCCAGATTGGTGGCTGTTTGCAGGTAATTTTTTTTTTGAGGGTTTGGTCCGGGGCAGACCATGGCTCCAGAGTCCAGTTCGGGAAAGAGCAGGTCGTCACGGCATAGAATGCATGACCATAGAAAAGAGGATGGGGATGATGGAGAGAGGAGAGGCCTAGAACAGGAGGTTGTAACCACAGTTACATCAAAGTCTAAAGCAGGGAAACTACTGGAGGTTAAACAGAGTAGAGAGGTGATTTCCAGACCAAGTCCTTCGAAGACTTTATTAGAAAGGCAACAGGATGAAAGGGGAGAAGATGGGCGAGGTCATAAAAGGAGACAGAATGCCGCTGGGGAGACTTCTGCTGTTGAAGTTGCTGCATCTCGATCATCAAAAAGGTGGAAAGGTGCAGGCACAGATGGGCCTGCTGTGATTGGACCACAACCACCATCACCTCTAGATCGGTGGGACGGAGGGCACACTCAGATAGAAGATAACAGTGCAGTGGCTGTATCAGATTCCAATAAAGTTGACTCGGGGCATATAACAACTGGAAAGGAAAGTGGGGTTGATGGGGAGACTAGGAACAGGCGGTCAAAGATACCTACAAGCTCATCAGAACAACGGGCAATAACAGTCATTGATTTTCCAGAGGGTATCTCAACAGATGCAATAAATGCTTCAGAGCCAAACATTCGTATAAAGAATAAAGTTAGCCGTCGGAGAGATATAGTGGACTCCTTCGAACTCAATTCTGACCGAGAGAGTGAGAAATTAGAATCATTAAAATTGGTGGCTGATGTAGTTGATGTTGGAACTGGTTATAAGAAAGGAGGAAGCAAAAGGAAAATAGATGTTGAAACTGTTTATAAGGAGGTCTTGGATGGGGAAGTGGCTATTTCTGGCAGCCATGGTCATGGTAAAGAACGGGATAGAAGACGGGAGAAATCAGGAGAAAGTAGAGATGCAGACACATCTAAGGTCGAGAAGGAGAGGCACACCCGTGATTCTGAACAGTTGAAAGGAAAATCTAGCAGTATGGATACAGAACGATATCACAGGTCCGTTGATGATAAGGATGCCAGGGAAAGCAGTCAAGAGCTTGAAAGACATCAAAGGACTAACCAAGAGGACAGTAAACACCAGAAAATATATGATGACAAGGAGCAGAGGGCAAATGGTAAGCCCGTCCTTCTATCTTCTCACATTCATGAGCTGCATGTTATATTACTTGTGTAACAGTAAGAGAAACTTTGCTGTTTTTATTGTCCATATACTATTACAGTAAGCCCCTAGGTTTTACTTTGGATGCAAAGCAGATAGTAAAATGTGCCATCTACTTTCCCTTTACACACAAACTCACCCAGCTTATCGCAAAATTGAGGTTTGCTCTTTTTGGTTTGCCATATTGATTTGTAATTTCTTTTGTCAGAATGGAAGATTCAGGAGGATCTTAGGAATCCTGATCTGGAGAAGGAGCTTGAGAATAGGATCCGGCGCAGGAAAGAGGAATCAGGAGAAAGAGATAGATGGAGAGACGATGACAGGGATCGAGAAGGGCGGCGTTACTCTGATCATCGTGAAGATAAAGTGAAGGATGTGAAATACAAAGAAGAGCGTTCTAGAAGAGATCGTCATGCTGAAAGACATTACAGAGAAGGAAGCAGGCCTGCAGAAGGCCGTTCCAGAGAGGATAAGTACTATGACAGTGATTCGGAATACAGGTCACCATATGATGAACATTTACCCCATAACAAAGAACAGAAGGAACTTAGCGGGCAGTCCCATGAAGATCATTTCAATGAGCAAGAGCTGAAAGATCGCAAGAGCCGTAGCAGGGACGCAACTTATGATGGAGAAAGGCGCAGCAGGGACAAGGTGTACAAAGAAGACAAGGCTTATAAGGATGATGGTCTAGAGAGGGAGAAATCTGCTCCACTATTTAGGCAACAACTGACACTTTCACCAGCAGCATCTTTGGCAAATAGATCCTCAGAAGGGCGTTTTAGAGAGGACAGATACTATGAAAGTGATCGTGAATACAGGTCACCTTATGATGAGCGCTTTCCTCGTGGAAAAGAGCAATATACTGAACAAAGCCGTTCGGACCGTAGCCACAGCCATGAACAGGATGGAAGAGATCAGAAAATTCGTAATAAGGAAGCACTGTATGATGGGGATCGTCGACCTCGGGAAAGGGCTTACAAGGAAGATAAGAATTATAAGGATGAGACAGCAGATAGGGAACGATCTCGACCACAAGTTCCGGGTGCATCAGCCGCACCGCTTCCTCCTCCACCTCCTTTTAGACCAGGGATTGACAATCCTTCTGTTATTAATGGTCCAAATGGGATGCTTGAAGATGGTTCCTCGCGAGAAGGTAGGATGGATAGGAAACATGGAGTTCAACATCGGAGAAGCGACATTGGTGGACCAGCAGACTCATGGCGAGGTGTGGCCATGAATAATTGGAACAGAGGCCAGGGACCAGGTGCATATCCTCCCTTTGCACCACAGTTTATGCGTATGCCTGGAGGTGGATTTCCTGGGATGGGTCAGCAATACGCAGGTCCACCAATGTTTGGGCCTGGAGGCATTGGAAGACCTCCCATGGATATGGGATTTTCAGGCGGCCGATTTATGGGACCAGGAAATCGTATAGGTGACCCGGAAGGGTTTCATGGTCATGGACATAATGGAGGATGGCGGGGGCCTGGAGAAGGTGATGATGGACATTGCTGGGAAGGTGCTGGGAGCCATGGAGATGAACTTAGGCATGGGCACATGGACTGGGACAGGGGATCAAATGGGGGTGGACGGCCGTGGGATCGTGAAAGGGAATGGGAAATTCGTCCAAGGGATGGATCCGGAGAATTTATGGTCCGCACACATGCAGAGCCTCCGTTGCACAAAGATGCCTCTTGCATGCCTTCACAAGATCTAAAGGTAGGCGAAGCCAAAGGTACAGAAGTATGCATGGCAGATATGGAGAACTTATCAAAACCCACAGCAAGTCCTATACTATTGACATCTGCAGACACATCTGATGCACATCCAGAGCACAGGAAATCTAATGAAAAAGCTATTGCGGCCATGAAAGCACTTTTGTCCAGTCTGGATATTTCTGCAGAGCTTGCGGGCCCAGAACTTTATGCCCAATACTGTGATTTCGTGTCTGGTTTTAAAGAGATAGATGTCATGGACATGGATCCAGAAGAGAGTGATTCATTATCTGATGATGACTATGTCTTGGAGGTAAACTATCAATTACCAAAAACATCACTGATCATCTGGTGCATTTCTGAATGTAGGATTTAATAAATCTTTTGCAGGTCAATTCTGGAGCCAAAGCCTTTTTGTCAAGTTCATCTGTTTTGGAACATATACTCCCCTCAGTGCCTGCAGATGCATTTAAGGTATGCAATATCTGATGCAAATTGTTAAGTAAGTTCTTTAGCGTTTTTGGAGTTTTTTGAGCTGTTGCAATCTATACAATTTTTCTGAACCAGCCTGTTATTTTGCAGGTAGCCTGCAGTGTGTATAAGAAATATGAAGAAGAAAGCCGTCTTCAAAAATCAGCTAGAGGATCATTTGTGCTTCCTTTTGATGCTTCTTGCAGGACTTCAAGTAAGCTGAAAATGGATACAGAATATCTTGATGGTAGGTCTGTAGTTAATGACAACGTGCAAAAGTGCGGGCTAGATGAAAAATTGGTCGAAGTTGAACTAGCTAGTGAAGAACTGGCTAGTGAGGAATTGGTCATTGAACAATCAGTTTATGTAACGAAGGAAGAACTGATGATCACAACTGAGGGGGTGAATGAAGATATGGTCACCTTAACAAGTGAAGTGAATGAAGACATGGTCACCTTAACAAGTGAAGTGAATGAAGACATGGTCACCTTAACAAGTGAAGTGAATGAAGACGTGGTCACTTTGACAAGCGAAAATGAGCAAGGTTCAGTTTCCATGGAAACCGAGATCACTTTATGTTGCATGGATATACAGAAGAGAGAAATAGTAGAGGAAGTTCATGGTGTTCAAAATCTTGAGGGCAATGGTGACGATGACGAGATCCATGAGGTAAATGATGAACCGACAGTTCAGGCCTCAAGTGAGGAGGTTGTAAATGCAGTTTGTAATGGCTTATTAGAACAGCTTTCAGAGAAGCAGGACAATGAGCATACAGTTTTGAAGACTTTATCCAAGGTCAACCATTTAATGAATGAGGAGAAAACTGCTGAAGTGACAGGAGATGCACCAGGACAAGAAGGATCTGGAATAATTGAGGTTGATGAGGCAAAAGGTATGTGTTGGCCAATTCAATGCCATCGTGGAAGCCCAAATTGAGACCATCCAAGTAATTTTGTTTTGATGCTCTGGACGATCCACATCGTTGCATGCTGCTTTAGGCAGTACCTGAGCATGGTTTGGTTTCACTGAATGAGTCAACATCCATCATTGTTTGTTTTAGGCATCCTTTACATGGTTCTTTGTATATATTGTGTGCGTCGTAGGGTTGTCCAAACCACTCTGTGCTTCTCTGATGTTACATGGTTTTTCTTTGGGCAGAGCTAGAATCAAGTGCTTGCATCATGTATGCCCTGAGGAAATACAGATATTATGTTCGCTTTCGGACATTTCAGCTTCAAAACATCGTTTCCCAGTGGCTAGAATTCTGTATATTATGCGGATCACATTTAGCTTCAGGCTACCTACAGGATATTTAATTTCTGTCATTTATTGGGACTTTGCACCTGAGTTTTTTTTGAACACTTGAGGGGTCATCCATGTAGGTAGCTCATTTTTTGTTTGCCTTAAGGCAAATCCTGGATAGGAACCTTGACACTTTTTTCATTATTCTTTCCTCTTGTACATACTTAACTGTACAGCAATTAGTTGCATCAATGTAATTAAATATTCATTGACTGGCTGGCTATGGCAAAGGCCTCTAAAGCTAGCCATGTCTTGTCCATTGAAAGAACAGAGCCTATTAACTGCTGCATAATGATTTTATCTCTGCGCTTTACGGGTATGTCTAAAGAATCACTAATAGTCCCTGATATTTATAGCATCTTGTTAATGTCTTTAAGGGATGACTGTTTTTAAGTTTTGCTTGTTTTTTATGCTGTAAAATGGTTGAGTTTATAAAAGAGTTTTGAGCCTTAGAAGCTGCCCTTTTTAATGGGAACTACTAGATTCGAGCTTTATGCTCATGGAGTTATTTGCAAATTGGATGTGCTACTAAATTATTGTCCTGATTCTTACATCATGGCCATATAGGTCTTGCACTACTTAATTCATGGAGTGTAAGCTATGTTAGCTTTTTTTAAGGCATGCAATGTTGACAAAACGAAGATATGTTCGCTATGTTCGCCTTTTACAAGGAATGATGCAATGTCGATGAAACAGGAAGGCCATGGTTATATCGGGGACCATCATCTATTTGGCCGAGTACCAAATATGATATAAGATAACGAGGATAAGAGAAATTTACCAAAATGCCCTTAATTGTGACTAAATTCCTAAAAAGCCTTTTGTATTCTTAAAATTTCTAAAATGCTCTTTGTTCTCAAGTATTTTTTCAAATAGCCTTTTGTACTAAAAACTATAAAAAGAAGCCCTACAAATTTTCAAATTGCTCGTCCCTTTCCATTAGTCACGCTACATCCATCCTTAGCGCTACATCCTGGCCATTGATGGCTAGGATATTCCTACCAAGATTCCCTCTAAGAGAATCTCGTCCACCTTTATAAAGTCAACCCTACACCAAACTTGATTTTCCACCTCAGCATATGGTTTTGCCTCAATGGTTCCTTAATTCAATCATACAACGACTCCCCTACCTACAAGCAACAAACAAGCACGGAGCTGGGGGATTCGAACCCCCTATGCACAGCAGATTCCATATAACTCCATCTGCTAGCATGTTTATGACAAAGAAGAAGAGGAGCAATGATGATAAACGAATTAGAAACAAAATTACAAGGGATATGCTTCCGTAAGCTCTGCCTGCAAGAAATTGGCCCAGGAAACGAAGAACACATTGGCAGCATCTTTCCAAATCGTCAATAAACAGAGCTGTGAAAGGACAAAAAAGAAAGATGCGAGCAGTCTGCAGCGGGCCTCCCTGCATATTCTGCCACTCTGTTTCTATGCCTTCTGTTGCCGTTTCCGCTACCTATGGCATAGCCGCCTGTGTAGAAAAGCAAAGACAGCAATTTGGCCCACAGAGGGTACCCTTCAATCCTTAATTCTTCCAGAACTCAAACCCATAAAACCTGCCCCAATTTGCCCAGTTGGACTGGAATAAAAAGAAGAAGGATCGGGCAAAGGGGAAGGAACAGAGCCCACGAAAACCATTTGCTTTCTGCTGTATTTCCAAGAAACAAGCAGAACTAAAAAAACCCTCGAATTAAAAACCTCTCGAACTAAAAACCTCCCCTGTATTTCCAAGAAACAAGCAGAACTAAAAACCCCTCCAACTAAAAAACTCTGTTTCTACCTGGAATGGCCGGAATTCTGTGACGGAAGCTTCATGCACAGAGCAAACATTCTACTCCGGAGATAATACAAAGTAAGCGGGCAACGAACATACACCGACCATGCCCTGCCATGCACTGCAAACCGCAACAAGCATATAAGCCACGAAACTCCTGAACGCCGGAATCCATCGGAGCTCCTCCACCATAGCCGGCCCGCCATGCCTTGCCCTGCACGCCATGCCCAGGTTTAAATAGAAATTTTCACTTATTATAGAAACCCCAAATAAAACAATTCCAAACCATTGCAACTTAAAAATCCCATTTTCCACGTCATCAAACTACGGATTTTCATACGAATACATGCCTTCAACCTTCCACTTTCATAAGTTATCCCGTACCCTTTTGTCCTCGTGGGAACCTTATTGACAACATTCTGAAGGTGTAAGATTGAATCAAATGGTTGGCCTACTCTTAAATCCATCATAGCATACACTCAAAATAAAATGTGTAGAATAGAATAGAATATAATAGATTTTTTATTGTCCACGGAGATCAATTGGCGTATGGGACCTAAACAAAGAGAGCAGCAAGCCGATTATTGTCATGATTAAAAAAACCCCGCCCCAAAGGGTCTTCGAGGGAAAAACCTTGGCGTACTGTACAATAATATAGTGCCATTCAATACCGCACCGACGGACATAGTTGAGTCCGTGTATCCATCGCCTTTTGAAGATATGAGCCCAGCAAGCCCACGTACGTCGTGTTCAATAGCTCATGCAATGGCTGGCCAGGCACGACTAACTGAATATTCCGTGCTCGGATATGATCGATTGCTGGGCAAGTCTGAAGTATGGCATTCATCTTCAATGACTCTCTGTTGGCAACACTGACAGATCCTTTCCTCGCGTGCCTCTCGGGTCCATCGTCCTGTCTCAAACCGGAGGCGATGTGCACCCGTTCGATGGAAGCTATCAGTCTCCGCCTCTCCATAGGCAAATAAGTACACAAATAGTGTTGTGGGCCTCGGGTGAGCATGGGATTGACCTGTTGCCTATAGTGTGCCAGCTTGACGTGTGCCAGTGCATCTGCATCCCAGAGTTTGCTAAGGAAGCAAGCCTTAAGATACTGCTTCAGTTGATCATGGTCCTTCTCTGTTCGTACGTGCACGCACCTGTGTGCCTGTACATTCCATAGAGTGAACCACTGAGCTTGCTTGTCCTTCCAACATGCTTTGAGGCGTTGTGGGCCCATTGGGCAAAGGGGCATCCCCCATATCAGCGACCTTCTGAAGACCACGAAGACCAAATTAGCCGTAGGACCCAAACAATAAATGGGGCAAAAAGGTAAAGAGAGAAATCAACTGCAAAACAAGAACGTAAAGCGAATCAATTCACCACTACTAATTAGGAAAGAGATTGACATTGGTACATCCAATCAATTTGTCTTTCAGCTACAAGAAATTTGAATTCGTACTTTTTGGAACCTGTACTTGCAAAGCTATGAAATAACCATTTTCAAAACCATTCACAAATTGCTCTTCATGCTCATGAACCCATTTAAGAAAGTCTGGAAAAAGGCTCTAACCTATCACATATTGCTTTTGTGAATTTATGATCATGCAAGAGGATCAAGAAAAAAGCTCTCCAAAATCCATCGCAAATTCCTTTGTGTACATGGCCAATGCAATTAACTAGGAAATCCGTGGTCCAGGCCAAAAATTTGGAGCATCGGCAATCAATGTCTGTATAAAGGAAGAATGGCATGAAGTACAAAGGGCTATTTGGGGAAATACTTAAAACTTAAGAGCATTTTGGGAAGTTTGAAAATACAAAGGGTTTTTTGGGAATTTACTCAACAATTAAAGGCATTTTGGTAAATTTCCCTAGGGATAACTAGAAACATTACGTGAGGTAAACCAAATCGTGTCTACGATAATAGAGATAACTAGGAACATTACGTGAGGTAAGGGGCCACAAATCTCACGTAATCTTATAGCGTAAGATGTTTGGGATAGCTTCCCCTCCTTGTCCAGTCAATGTTTATAGGGTAAGCTGTTCGGGACAGTTTCCCTTGCTTGTCCTATAGATGCTGATCGGACAAGCAGGGGAAGTTGTTCCAAACAACTTACCCTATAAGATTACGTGAGATTTGAGGCCCCTTACCCCACATAATGTTCCCAATTATCCCTATTATCGTAGATCATATTTGGTACTTGGCCTAGATGATGGTCCCCGAGATACCATCCTCTTCCTCTTTCGTCAACGTTGAGCCCGGAGCATTCCACCGGAACAAGTAGGGGAAGCTGGACCAAACAACTTGCCCTAACAATATCAGAGTTGGAGAGTGCGACATGTCAACGTTTAGCAACAAGTTTGTACCTGTTCAACCGTGGCACATAATGCATTGACCCAGCTAACATTCCGTCTTATTGCTGTAAGTGGCATGGCAGGCTAAAATTGCATCATTCAAAATATTAACGACCCAACATATTGTTCTCCAAGGGACATTGAGCGAGTGCATGAACGTTTCTTATTTATTGAGTTTGGAGCCAAACCTCAAATAACCTATTAACTTCTGCAATTTTTGAAAGGGGCAGATGCTACCTAAAATTTTATATGGTTTTGGCAAGTATAAGTATACCAAAAGCGTATAAATCTGATGTTAAAAATAGGTTTTGGGCTCCCCAAGGTCTTTTGGCTTTTTCTTGTAATAGTAGATGCTACCTAAAATTTTATATGGTTTTGGCAAGTATAAGTATACCAAAAGCGTATAAATATGATGTTAAAAATAGGTTTTGGGCTCCCCAAGGTCTTTTGGCTTTTTCTTGTAATAGTTTCCAAATTCGTAGGTAGAGTTTCTATTTAGGTTGGGGCAAGGCAAGGCAGGGTAGCGTGCAGGGCTAGGTTAGGGCGGCGTGGACATGATGGAGGGATTCCGCCAGGAGACAGATGCACAAGAGCAAGCACTTTTCAGATTTAAGCAGATGAATTCGCACTTCTCAAGTTTAATCTCTATATCCAACCTATAAGATAGTATCTAGAACTAATCATACTCTCAAGATACTACTATTTAATAAGACACGAAAAATGTGCTTTATATTATTAATTGAATCACTTGATAGTAATTAAATCACAAAGAACAAACCTAGGTCGGTGCTTCTCTTTTCATGTTGTTCTACAACACTAAGCATCATATGTTACATCTTAAAAATTGAATTTATACTAACAATTGCTCAAGGAACTGTGTCTTTTAAGAGATCCTATACGTTTCTTAAAAGATCTAGTTACTATGGTGCAAAACTGCTAAAATGCCATATCATGATATTGATAGGTGAAAGTACGGTTATACTTTATAAGCACAACCTCTAGCAAAAATGGGCAGTTATTTCTAATGCTATTTCTACGCGTCGTGATATAAATGATAAAGCTGGCGTGCGAAAATCTTTTTTAAGGTGGTACATTTGATAGTTATAAAGCATGAACAGAGCTATAACCCAAGTTTGTAATCTACCATCCTAGCATAGATAAGACAGCCAGGAAAAGAAAAGCAAAATTAGAAGATTTTTGCAGAACATAAACCACACTGTTATACCAAAGGCCTCATACAGTTTACACATTGAACATCATATTACAAAGTCAATACCTTTGAGACCCTAAGTCAATACCTTTGAGAGCCTAATTCAGAACCTTTCGCAGGTGAGTAAACAAAAGAAAAGATGTGATCTAATGTAGAGCAAAATAGAACAATTAAAACAACCAAACTTGTATCAAGCATAGGCTCCCATGCTAATTGATTTTAGAGAAGCCAAACATAATCAGAAGTTAGAATACTATGCATTAGGTGCTTCTTGCAAATAAACAACCTTCCACAGCTCTGGATAAAGAGGTAAATGCACCTAACCACATTGTTAGAAGAGTCCCATTCAAGTGGAGGATCCATGCTTTGCCCATTTCACTGCGCCCAAGCAGCTTGCTCACAAATGTGTGGTTGACAGTAAATCCAAGATATGCAACATTTCATCCACTACAATGTTGGCTTTGCTCCGGCCAACTTTTGGTAACATGTCAAGTTGTACATGTACATGACTGATGCACACTTGCAGTAACATGTCCAAACTCGTCTTGAATGCCTACTATGATACATAGTTTGTCATTTTCCAACTGCCATATACTTGAGAGTATCACACTGATGCACAGTTACCACAAACATGGTGTTGATGTGTTAGTCTTGACTCTTACAACTCAAGGCATAATGCACGGACATGGCAGTGGGATGTTAGTCTTGGGGTCGTACGCCCAAGGAATGGGTTTGAGTATGCTGGTGAGAGATGGCAGATGCCAGAACCACAAACAACAAAGAGTTTTGGCAACTATAATGGCACAGCTTTGTTTCACATGTTTCTCCTATGAAGAAATAATACATATACAATTTTATAGATCTCTAAAATAATGCCATATTCTTTGCAGTCTCAGCAGACCTAAGTAAAATATGTCCCAATTCCAGAAAACCTTCACTTCTCGTAGTTGGTTCTAAAAGCAAAATATTATCTGCAGTTGTTAAACTGCCTTTAAACCTCAACTCTGCTTCTGATAGTATTAACAACTAATTTCAGTTTCCACCATCCTGAATCCTACACCTACAATTAAGAAATACAACATATGTTTTATAGCTAAACAAAATGATAAAACAACTAGTACCTTCGACAACAACAGGCAGGAGATCCATCTCCGTCTCAATTGTGGCCAATCCCCTCCATCTAAACTAATCCCAGTGAAATCCCTATAAATTTTGGCAACTTAGGGGTTTTGCCAAAATGGTCTGATGTTTTAAGGAGGGTATATATCCTTTCATCTATAATCAACCTCGTATGATTCCCAAGCCATATCAAACATGGTTTTTGTTGGGGACAATTCCATACCCTAATTATACGTTATCCACATTGTGTGGTTGAGTAAGTCATGCATAAATAATCTAATTGCAAGGCAAATTGATGGAACTGCCGGCACTGCCTAAATGCATAAATGCATAATAAACAGGCTCCAAATGATTCTAGAGCTGCTCAATTCTCACACTAAAGAACTGCTGTATTCAGGTTGAGATGGTGGTTTTGACCTGCAATCGTGTCTAGGCTTATTTCTATCATAGACTGATAGAAATAAGCCTATGAATAAGCTTGGGCAGCCTGCAAAATATCGTTCTCGAATGGCTGTACGTGTTGATAGAAAGTTCAACAGGGCATGTTGTAATATATACAGTATACTCCAAGGATGTAAGTAGCAGCTGAAAATATTCAAATTATTCAAAAAGGAGGATCAATATGCACATATCTCTACCAATCTACAAATTAGAAAATTCCTTTTCCAGCATGAGAATCATTCAAGGGATAAAACTGTTAAACTATTTGCAAGATCAACATGCTTCACTTCCTTGTTTACTCTCTCAATGCAATCTAGTTGTTGTTTCCTGTTACTGTCACATACGCCTATGTCACTTTTCATTAATATTTATCAAAAATGAGAACTCGTATTATTCTGGAACTCACTAATGCTTATGACGTATGATGAGCTATCAACAATCTCCTAAGGCTACTTTGTAAACTCTAGAACTCTAAGCACAATTTCCAATTCAGTAGAGGGATCTACGAAATACAGAGTAATAACATTGATAATGCTAAGTGGTACTTGCAAACTCGCTTAGTGCCGTTCCAGTCCAGTTTTGCATTGCAGGAACCAAAGCAGCAGCAAGAGCCCACAGCATGGTTATACCTGAAAATGAAAGCAGGATTGATGGAGGACAAACTTAAATATCTTAAAAAGCCTAAATATGCACAAGATCTTCACCTCCTCCTGCTGCAAGCGGCGGATCTGGAAAGATCGGGAGCCCAAGATCTATGCCACGACCTTGAAACTGTTGTGGCCTAGAATTTTATCTGTTTCAATGCGCGATGCAGAGCATTGAAACAGATAAAATTCTATATCGGCTGAAAGTAGAAATTTGCAACTTCGTTCAAAGTAAAATCCGGCAACGAGAAACATTAGGTCATTTATCAATTTATCAGTATCAGTACTGCGGATTGCCATGTCAGCAAAAATGACACGTGTTCATGCTGACATGGCATGCTGAACGTGGGCAAAAAGAATGTTTTGGTGGTGCCCATTTCAACGTGCACCCTCACCCTTAGCCGCTTACTAGAAAAAACACTCTCTTCTTTCTCCATTGCCATATCCATGGCTTCAACAACGGTCTTAGTAGCAGCCATGTTGATCGCGTTAATCTTCGCCTCCCCTGCCAATGCCGCACGACACCTCCGTAGCGACCTTGTCGTCCAAGGAAGGGTCGTCTGCTACCAACAAACAACTTCAAATCTCACTGGATTATTTGGTAAGTAACCCTAATCTGGATTACCTTCTTTTTTCTAAGCACTTAAGTTGGTCTATTGCTAGGTGTTACTGTGGAGATTAAGGGTCCATTTACTGCCAAACATCAAGGTTCCACTGATCATAATGGACATTACAAAATCAACCTTGGATCCTATAATAATGTTCAGTTATATCGAGCTTTCGTTGTTGTATTTTACTTGCCTTTTGATTGTAATGTTCTTGCCATCCCTAATGGTGGAGCACTTTCACTCTTTGGCCTCAAGAACAATACTTATCAAGCTGTTGTTGCTCCTTTTGTCTACATGTAATAATGCAATCCCGCTTTAAGAACATACTCTTTGCTATATGTAACTCTACGACATATAATTTCCTGTGCAAAATATAATTTTCTGTGTTCCAGTTTGCACATGTGGCCTCTGAACCACTAGTTGGATTACCTTTAGTTATGTGTATTGTTATTTTCTTTAAATTGTATTTAAGTTGTTTACTTTCGGTTCGAGCTATATGCCCATTGTTCTGACGGGGCATTGCCCCATATTAATTCGAGCTTAGTGCCCTTGCTTTGTGTCGTGTGGCCCTTGGGATCTATCTATCTATCTATCTAATTGTTGGAGACCATTTGAAATTAGGTCTAAATTGGAGAATTTGGCTAGTCAAGGATGGGATCATATACTTAAAACATTAGAATATAAAAGTCACCACTTGAAAATTAGGCCTAAGGCCAGATTTCCACTAGCGGCTGTGGCACTTCAAATATTACAAGTGAACCAACTGTATATTTACACATCATAGCAGCGGCACATGCTATCTTTCCACCAAGCCCGGTAGATGCTTAGCTGGCATTATTTTGATGTTGCCACTGATTTTTCATTCTACCGGACAATAATTGCCAGGTAGAAGCATTATTCAAATGGCAATAGAACAAAGAAAGCTAAAAATAGCTAACATTGTTGTGCATTGCCGCTAATGGAAGGTTTTTGAGTCAAAATGCCGGCAATTCCAGATTTTGTTGATGTTACCGCCTAAAAACTAATAGATCACGTTATTTTTCAACCTACCGCTACTGGAAATCCGGCCTAAACTACAAGACTTGGCTAATCAATGATGGAATCAAGTATTTGAATCAAGTTTGCCAAAATAAAATCTTGTGCAAGGGAATCATCGAGAAATAGGAAAAAAAAAAATAGAATTTTTACATGGCTGAAGCTAACTGTACCAGAACTCAAATACACAAGATGACAGAACACTTAACTTGCTGATGGAACAACTTTCTAAATACAATTAAATATTTTGAGTGTTGTACACATGAAATTTCTCTATTTTTTGAACTTGCACCTCCACTAAATCAGGTTGACCAATGCACATTCGACACGAAGAAACCTGAATTAAAAGCTTGACAGGCAGCAAGGTTAGCTTTAAGCATTTGGTCCTTAGACATGTTAAAATAATCATTTGGATGGTAAGGAACAAAATCAGATGGCATGCTATTGGACTTCATGGCCTGGCAATATTTTCCCCCAGGCAAATACAACCAGCTTCCTTTTTCCTAGACTTGACCTTCTCTAGTACTGTAGACTGACCTCCTTTAGTAATGCTAAGCAGCAGCTTGCATATCCTCCGGCCCATCATCATCATCATGATAAATGTTTTCTGCCATTTGCCATATCTGGAGGATATTGTCTTCAGCTACACTTGCAACCACCCAATCCTCATTTGGATTCCATGAGAAATCAGAAATCTTGCTAGTATGCCCTCCATGTATAAAGAGCAGTTCCGGAGGTCCATCTTCGGCATCATCTGCATTTTGTTCATCGCCAATCCTAGACAGAAGGAATGAAGTTAGTACAATCCGTTGGAAAACTGAAAATAGGGACGGTAGGAAGTTAAGTACCTGCTAAGATCCCAGACCATGAGGCGCCGGTCTGCACCACAAGATGCCAAAATTGTCTCATTTTTTGGGCTCCATCCAATTTGAAATACTTCTTCTCTAAGGTACAGAAATATAAAACCAAATTAGACACAATATAATTAATCATAACTTAGAACCATAATTTAATGTTCTAAAGAGCTTGACTTGTCTGAGCAGTAATAAATATCACATCTATAACTTACGAGTCTGCATTCAAAAATTTGAAAAAATTGTGATGTGTCAAGATGGAGAAGCAAGCCAAAACAGCAATTTTGATAAAGATAAACATAAACAATTCAAATAGGGAACAAACAGAAAAATAGAAACCACTTTGGCATGCATTAATATGTGACTTCAGTGTTTTCACTGATTATCAAGAAAGTCGAACAAAAGTCTCAGGTCGAGTACCTGTGATTGATGAACTGATGCAGGGTTGAACCCAGCTTGCGCATGTCAAATAGTGAAACTGTCTTGTCTGCAGACCCAGTCGCTAGTATCCACTCATTGAATGGGTTGAAAGCAAGGCAGTTAACCTAAAACAGTACATTCATAAAGATCCAGATCAGCTTTATACTGAATCAGCAAACGTCTTGTGTTACAATTATCTATGTCCACTTTTACAGTTTCACTGCTCTAAGAATAAATATTGATAAAAGATAACAAGCTCTGCTATCTTCTTAATCCAGGATCAAGGAACGAGGAACGAAGTTCTTTCGAAGAAGCTGTGGAGCTAGCATTTGACTCACCAGACATAAAGCTTCTGCACACTCAACTCATAGAATTATACAAAGTTTAAACTCTAAAAACAGCCTTAAGTTCTTGGATGCTAAACACAGAACCTACCTTTAAACAAAAACAAATTAAGTGCATACAAGCTCTTTGCCACTATGAACATAAGATGTACTCTGTTTTGGCATGTTACTATTACGACAATAACAAACAACCCAAGATTTACCTCTGCCTTATGAGCTTCAACAGAATGCAAAGGCTTCTCAAAGCTAGCTGCTCTAGTATCCCATATTAGGAGATAGCGATCATCCCCAACAGAACCAAATAAATTCTCATGTATTGCATGCCATGCAACATCTTCAACAACTCCATTGTGAACCTTTACATAAGGTACCAAATGTCAGCATAAGGGAGAAAAACAGAATATAACTCCATGCTTACCTGAAATATTTGCTTTGCCTCAAGAACGCGGCTGCCTTTGGGGGTAGCATTTACATCCCATAGACATATCTGAGAATCGTCAGATCCACTGAGGAGATGACCTTCTTTATGGGGGCTCCAAGAGAGCCCATAACCCTCAGTCTTATGCCCTCTCAGCCTCAAATCAGGGTTGCAGCTTCCTTCCTGAGGTGGCTTTGAAGGGTGCTTGCTGTAATCGAAAACAAATACTTCTGCACTCACGGTCTTGGTTGCAATTATAAATTGATTTTGCGGCATATATCGTGCTCGATTAACTTCACCCTCATGATTTATTTGCTGAATTACTTGTACCTGCTATAGAACAAGCAGCAAACGTGAAGAACATCTCGTTAGTTTTTTAAGAAAATAACACAAGAACGAAATATAACACAAGAAATATTAGTCGTTTGATGCACCCTCTTTCATAGCTTCAAGCTCCAGTTAGCACATGAAAATGCTTACAATATGATATTCATTGAAAATGATGATTATACAATGTCTATATGACTACTAAATGAAGACACAGAGAACGTGCAAGCAAGGAGCAGTTACCTTAAATGGCACACTGAAAACCTTATGTTGCAACCTACATTTATAAACAAAACAGACAGAACAGCTAGACCCTTTACCCTAAAAGACATAGCAAGCAAACTAGCAAAGCTACTTTTTTATCCAAATTTAACTAAAAAAATTAATACCAACCTTCCCATTGACGCTACCAAAGCCACCAGAATCTCCACGCTCATCATCATACTGTCTAGCATCACTTTCGCTGTCTTCCAGAGGAAGCTGGACCTCTGCTAGCATCAAAAAATTGGGCTCATTATCGGACGTATGGGTACCCAGAATAAGCTTTTGGATAGAATACTCCTTTCCAGGAGGCTCAATCTTCTCAGGCAGCCATTGAACAGTAAGGGAAGGCCATTCTAGAGCATGGGTAATCACCAGATCATACAAAAATGGAGTATTTTTCTTCCAGATTTTGTATTCCTCGTTAACAAGACGTTCTTCTGATTCATCTCTGTATTCTTCGTCTTCCCTAGACATGGTGTTGGTGAGCTACTCCGTTTATTCCCGCCTGACCTTCCCCTTTTCTATGGGTTACAAATTGTTCCTTCGAATATTTTACCAAAAGGAGAAGAAGAGAACTTCCATAGGTGGGAAGACCAAAAGATTTAAGTGACACGAGTACGCGTGCGTGCGCGCGCGCAATAGCTTCTGAATTCTTTTTTTATCAAAAGTTTTTCAAATATCTACTTCGGGCAGGGTGCCCTTCTGTGCTTGTTGTTTCTCTTTGTACATGTCCCATAGGCCAATTGATCTACGTAGAAGATAAAAATATTATTTTATTCTATTCTATTCTTCTCCCATCCCCCCTTCAATAGCCCACTTTTTTGCCCTTTAATAACCCACCTTTGCCCTTCAATGGCCCACTTTTTATCCTTTAAAAAGTCCACGTTTGCCTTTTAATAGCCCACTTTAAGAACTATCAGAATTTGATAAAATGCATTTTGTGGTCTATTGGGGTCATAAAGCCCACAGAACTTAAAATC
Organism: Isoetes engelmannii; assembly: GCA_011763485.2. Classification (NCBI taxonomy): domain Eukaryota; kingdom Viridiplantae; phylum Streptophyta; class Lycopodiopsida; order Isoetales; family Isoetaceae; genus Isoetes; species Isoetes engelmannii. The sequence goes on from JAANSK020025577.1 coordinate 24,919, forward strand.
TTTGTAGCAAGCTTCCAATTTGTTGAAACTACTCGTGTCTAGTATCAAACGAAAGCTAAAGACCTAAATTTCATTGCGGTATGTTAAAAAGGGGAGTTAGAAAGAGTTTAATCCATCGTGATATAATTTTTTTCCTTAAGTGGGCGCTTCATGGGCACCCTCCCCTACCCTTTTTTTTTTTTTATTCCATTGAGCGGCAGTGCCAGTTAGCAAAATAAATCTCTATGTGGCATATATCTAAGGCGCTACTGAGTACGTGGTGGAAACCCAACAACTGCTAATTATCCATATTGAAAAGCTCGGGGGAAGGGGGGGGGGGGAGAGGATCTTTGCCATTTTAATAGAGAGTTTGGAAGTTGAGTTGCAGCCTTTTGGAGTGTTTTAGTTTCAAAGTTAGCATTTTAGGAATTGCCAACACTGTCAAGTTGAATCACAGAGAGGTGCCAGTTAAGGCATGCCGTCTCAGGATTGGCTTTGAGCAAACTTGCAAGCCCTCAACTTCTATAGTCAAATCTGGCCCTTAGGGCGGAATCACAGCTCTGAATTGAGAAGGAATTAAAACAACAACCCTTCCAGTAGTAACATGCCATGTCGCATATTCGTCTCCTCCCTACCACACTATGGATGCCATAAACCTGCTTAGCAGAAGACATCTTGGGAGGTCGCCAAACTTTTGTCCCGGGTGAGCTATTACGCTGTCTTCGAAGGATGGCTGCTTCCAAGCCCACCTCCTGGTTGTCATCGCTTAATCACTTCCTTTTCCACCAGCTGAGGTCAAGCTTGAGTTGCGAAGCTGTGATTCGCTTCTCTCATTGTTTTGCAATCCACTTCTATCTCTGATTTGCCCTAGGGATGACCTAGCTTGTAGAAGTTATGTCTTATGCGTGCAAAGGCTTAAAACAAACCCCTCTTTATACACATATTCTTGTAACAAACTCCTTTCCATAAGGTCTTATAAAAATTTAGACCCATGCCATACTTATAGCAGTCGTGGTAAACATACGCCTCCTGCAAAAATACTTTTTAATATATACTAGTTTAGCAATATTTTTAATATTGTAGAACTCAAATTCGATAACTCTCTTTGTATCTAAACCTTTGGTCTAGTGTTAACACTAATCTTAGAACAAAGAAGCCTCAAATTCGAGGCCATTCAGAATCTTGTGCAGTGTAAGGTGATTGGGGGAAGGACCTAAGAAACAATGTTGGTGTGGTGTGTGCATCATATGTCTAATCGGTTGTTGTCATTGTCACACGACATAAAAATTGCTTCTTCTTGCATTCACATATTAAACGAGTCGGGGAAGGACCTAAGAAACAATGTTGGTGTGGTGTGTGCATCATATGTCTAATCGGTTGTTGTCATTGTTAAACGACATAAAAATTGCTTCTTCTTGCATTCACATATTAAATGAGTCCCCTCACGACTGTAATGCACTACCATATTTTTGTATTCCATATATGTATGCCCATAATAAACCCCCTGAAGATCACTTAATGGAGCTGTATAGTTAAAACCCCGGTGATAAGGCAGCATGCTGGAAGGAGAAAAAGCTAACTAGTTCTCCAGACGGAATGTGTAGAAGCACAGGTGCATACAGATAGAAACCGAGGAGGATCATAATTACTTGAGGCAGTATCTCGATGCATGCTTCCTCGATAAGCTTTGGGATGTTGGGGCTTTGGAACATGTAAAAATTGCACATTACAAGAGCCAAATCAATCCTACGCTTGAGTGGGGTCCACAAGAGTATCTGCGGGCAGATTTACCTCTGGAGAGCGCAGACTCATTGCGGCCATTCGCGAAGGTGCTCACTGCCTCTAAATAGAAACAGGTAGATGGACCGAGAAGCACGAAAGTGCAGGCTATGTCAGTATTACCAGTTGGGAGTTATTAAGGACAAGGGCCACACTCTTCAACACTGTCCAGCATTTGGACCTATCAGGGCACGCTACGTTGAGTTGATCCTACCTAACCAATTGCTCCATGTGATGCTACATACGGTTTTAATATGGATACTAAGATCATATCTCCAGGAGGTGATGGATATATGCATCAGTTGTGTCCTCCAACACTTCATTGATACGTATCACTGTACAAGAATTGTCAGCACGCTTATTACAGCTAACGTTTTTCCCTCGATAGCCCTTCGAGGCGCGGCGGAGGGGGAGGGGGGAGAGGGTAGTCATGGGCAGTAATACGTTTGTTGCACTCTCACTTTGTTTGGGTCCCATAGTTCTATTGGTCTCCGTGGACGATAAAAACGATCCAACCCAATTCAATTCTTTACGATAAGGGCTTCTTGCACGTTACAATCCCCTGGCCAAGAAGCAGAAGTAGAGTTTTTGGTTGTTTGGTGGTCACTTTTAGGGCTACAGATTGGCCAAGAATGAATTTTCTATGTCTTAAACGGGGGTGGAGATGCCTAAGAAATTGGTTTTAAACTTGAATCTAAAAATGAGCCGCGTTATATAAATATATAATAAAACAGTCAAAATGGACTTGAAGAACCCTATAAATTGTGGAAGTTTTAGATCCTATAAAATGCTTCAAATTTAGCCTGATTGAAATCGCTCTAAAAACTGTAGCGGAGCATCTATTTCAAGATCTACGATTATAAATTGCCGGATTTATCATGAAGAAGCTGATATAGTATGCTAATTTGTTTAATGTACTATTTATGGTGCTAGAGGGAGTGGACTTACATGAAACAATCTTTATTGCCTTTATTGGATAAGATCGAGTGAGAAAGCCATCCAATGATGTGGGAGATAGATTGGGGAAATTCGATGACGTGGGTGTCAAGAACCAGCGACTAGGGCAGTTCCAGAGATAGGCCGATGTCCCTGTTCTCCAGATCCGACACTGTTGCTGTTGTCTAGATTCTTTTTAACGTGGCAATTTGCTCTTCTACTTCTCATTGAGGCATTATGTTTCTTGCCTGGATGTCGAATTTCTTTTTCTGGCAAGCAAAAGCACATCGAAAAGGCAGATCTAGATAGTGTTACAGTTCCAGTTTCTTGTAGTTTCAAATTTTAATTACTAGGCTCTTTCACATCTGGTCTTTTTTCCCTTTCGCTCGCTCTTTCTCTCTAGCGCATAATTTTTGGGAAAGAATAGAGTGATTTGATCTAAGATCCACAAGTTCATTAATAATATATGGGACCGTTTGAGATGCCTTAGACCAGTGATGCCAACAGTGAACTTATATCCTATGCATACATTGATACTAAATAATAAGCAATTTGAAAGTATTGTTTACCTCATGCTCTTTTTAAATAGCTCTCTAACTTGTCACCCCTGTATCACATCTATCTCCATGCACTTTACTGGCATATATACGCTAAAAAAATCTGTGGGTCCACTCAGGAACACTACTTCCATGGGTTTAACATCAATCCATCCCATTCACTCCATAGCAACCAAGGGGGGTTCATAGTGGCAAACCATACATGACTAGTGAATGACCTTTAGGAGATTTTTTTGACATCGAAACATATATACTCATACATTAAATATAATTTTTTTTCTTTCATTTATACCATACCAAGTATGGGAGGGGCTCTTTGATCTTCCAATGTCAGAAGGATCTTGTACCCTTAGTCTTTATATTTGTACATAGGAAACAAGTACTTGAATGGGAGGGGTATATTTATTGCTGACAAAAATGCATGTATAAGTATGGCAGGGCTTCAACATTTATGAGATTATGGGATCTTATGGGAGGGGGTTTTCTACAGGGAAAAGTGTATATAGGGGGGTTTCTTCTGACCCTGTGCACGCAGATGACGTATCTCCTATAGCTTAGATTCATCCCCTGGGGATAGCAACACTTTGAAAACCAACTTCACAAAAGGTGCATGTCACTTACTGACATATTATGTAGGGCACAGGCTTAATCAATGAAAATACCTGGTACCGAAGACACCTTGCTTCTTAGGGATTATTGAGAACACGTCCTTCCAATGTCATCTTTGCTGAAAAAAATCTCAAAAAAGATTATTAGCATCATGCCGCTGCTGCAACTTATGTCCAAGATCCACTTACTGTCACAATTTAAGGGTCTGACCGGGACTTGAACCCACTACCTCTGGAGTGGTAGCTGTGCATCCTTACCAAAA
>JAANSK020025578.1:0-17960 GCA_011763485.2 Isoetes engelmannii
TTACAAATTCTTACAATCTAATTTACAAATTACAAATTTACAAAATTAAATATTTCCGTATGTGCTTGCTGTTGAAACTGGAGGAATCACAGACACTTGTTACTAATATGTTACTAATAACCAATTTCTTTTATAAATGACTAAGATTAAGTAGTTTACCTGATTCAAAATGGTGTTGTAGTCCTGAGACAGTTTGTATTTTATCCAGTTCAGAAAATTCTTGTACTGAGAAAATTCTTCCGCCTTGAAGACATGGATAAATTTTACGGTAAAAGGCTTATGTTTCGACGCTCTGTAACAAGCGTGTAATCCGTGCAATGTTGAACTATAAACTCCACCACGTTGTGCTTTCAGTTTTGAATTTTTCTTATTAAAATCTTCATTTCTTTCAGTTACTGATTTGTAAATTTCTAATTTGTAATTTATAAATTTATTCAATTACAAATTTGAAATTGCACAAATTCAAATTTACAAATTACAGATTTAATAATTACAAATTACAATGTATAAACTTACAAATTTACAAATTCTTACAATCTAATTTACAAATTACAAATTTACAAAATTAAATATTTCCGTATGTGCTTGCTGTTGAAACTGGAGGAATCACAGACACTTGTTACTAATATGTTACTAATAACCAATTTCTTTTATAAATGACTAAGATTATATAGTATACCTGATTCAAAATGGTCTCGTAGAGACAGTTCGAATCTGATCCAGTCCAGAAAATTCGTATACTGAGAATATTCTTTCTTCTTGAAGAGATGGAAAAATTCTACAGTAAAAGGCTCATGTTTTGACGCCTTGTAACAAGCGCGGTGTCTGCGCCATGTTGAGATATAAACTCCACCCGGTCCCACTTTCAGTTCTAAATCTCTTTTTTTAAGATCAGCATTTCTTTTAATTACTACTTTTCTTGCTACTTCGACATAATTCATCCAAAAGGCAAAACCACCAAAAGGCTTATGTTTCGATGCTCTATAACAAGCGTGTAATCCGTGCAATGTTGAACTATGGACTCCACCGCGTTGTGTTTTCAGTTCTGAACTTTTCTTATTAAAATCTTCATCTCCTTCAGTTACTGATTTGTAAATTTGTAATTTATAACTTTATTCAATTACAAATTTGAAATTGCACAAATTCAAATTTACAAATTTTACAAATTCAAAAATTACAACAATGTATAAATTTACAAAATTACAAATTCTTACAATCTAATTTACAAATTACAAATTTACAAAATTAAATATTTCCGTATGTGCTTGCTGTTGAAACTGGAGGAATCACAGACACTTGTTACTAATATGTTACTAATAACCAATTTCTTTTATAAATGACTAAGATTAAGTAGTTTACCTGATTCAAAATGGTGTTGTAGTCCTGAGACAGTTTGTATTTTATCCAGTTCAGAAAATTCTTGTACTGAGAAAATTCTTCCGCCTTGAAGACATGGATAAATTTTACGGTAAAAGGCTTATGTTTCAATGCTCTATAACAAGCGTGTAATCTGTGCAATGTTGAACTATAAACTCCACCGCGTTGTGCTTTTAGTTCTGAATTTTTCTTATTAAAATCTTCATCTCCTTCAGTTACTGATTTGAAAATTTGTAATTTGTAATTTGTCTTTAATAAGGTTGAATTTTATTGCATATATATTCATAATTGTCAACATATTCATTGAAAATAAAAAGTTGAATCTACAAATGCCCACGCACAAACCTTTAAACGAACACTTGTACTAGCAATGAATGTTTCCATGTTTTTATTTGTTGTATTCTGTTTGTTGATATGTTAACACTGAGTTTCTTTTTGTTGCGCAATCAGTCAGTGCAATAGACCATAACAAATGTGAGTAGTTAAATAGCAAAAATTGTCGGAAGGGCGCCCAAGCACGTCTCACGGTCACGATGGATCGGGGCTAGGCCCCGATCCATACCATGTGCCTAGCCTTTTAGGTACACCATCTGTTGGTTTCTTGAACCTGTCGTCCATACCAAGTGCTCGGAAGGAAAGTGTTCAGGAAGCTAGTGTTGAACAAGCTAGCGTTCAACGAGCATGCATAGACATCAGAGGTGAGCAGTTGAGAAGAGCAAAGGAACATGCCAAAGTAAAAGAATGGCGTGTAAGAGAGCTAATAACGCTGAGGCATATGGAAAATGTCTCCAAGAGATCCGGTGCTACCATTACAGAGGTGCATAATGTTGCCCTCGAACATGGCTCAGGATTGTGCCCGGGCGGAGCAGATTACGATGATGTTGAGACAAATGTGGACACAACGCAATTTAAGAAAGACTGGCCTGACCGAACAGGCAAGTTCAAAGTGATCGATTGCAAGGTTCATGCGGTGCATGCCAGAGCAACTGAGAGGTGGATTCAAGTGAACGGTGTCAAGCCACACAATAACAAATTCAGCAAAACCTTCGCGAGACAAGTCTACTATTAGCCAGCTAACGGCCAGCCAGTGAACTATGTTAGTGGGAAGTGGAGGCAGGGTAGTGGCAGCAGCAGTTCCAAGAGAGTCAAGCAAGTCGAAGACATCGAAAGTGTTGAGGGTGATGAGCCCATCACAATAACTTATCTAGTCTCAGATGCCATAAAACTCTGAAGTGGCAAACGTTGTTTCAGTCGGCGCAGTCAGCGAAGACATCAATGTGTGCGCTCAGCTAGAGAACGAGCAGAGCAGGGTCCTTACTCTTTTGGAGGAGAATGTACGTTTGAAAGAGCATGCTGATGCTCACGATAGAATGGAACTGGAGTTGGCACACGCCAAGGCTCAGCTTGAAGCTGCAACTAGAGAAGCTGAGGGGTTGAGGCAAAATCATGAACATACGCGCCAAATTTTCAGGGTTTTGGACATTGACCCCATAAGGGTCACAACAGAGCATAACATTGGCTATTACCTTCACAAGTATCTGTATGAGAGTCTGTGGGAGGAGATAAAGGCAGGAGACCATAGGACATGTGCTTCGTGTCATGACAACTTGACCCCGATAGGCTGGTATGCACTGGGTTGTGGACATCGGCTGCATCTGAGGTGTTTGCTAGAGATTATGCCTCTTAGCCGGCTTTTTCCAGTAGTATGTGGATATATTATGTCGAAATTGCAATATGTCGTTATGAATCTGCTTTCGCGAATGCCGCCGCTACCGCATATGATTGCTCGCAAGAGACGACACCATGTGTACTTTCACAACCCCACGTGAGTTTAACCTCTATATTTGAGGAGTCGTGCGAAGGTGAAGAGATAGCGGACATTAACAAGTATCTACTCCCGGCTCCGGGGCCAAGAGGTGATGTGTATGAGTAAGCTGCCAAGGGATATTTTGATGACATAGCGTGACTTTGACCAGAAGGCATTTCGTTGTACATCGCTAAAGGCGCTTCTCATTTTGTATATCTTGCTCACGGCATTGCTATGAAAATAGAATGTTCTGAGGCCTTAATTTATCTTCGTAAATAGTTGTGTTGTGAAACGTATCAAAACGTGTGAAACGTGTCGGTTGCAGTTAGTTTCTTGTGACGACTATGGAATTGGGCGGAAGCCGAGTGGGGCATTCTGTAGGCAGGTGTCTGCAGCTTACCAGTTGATATTTCGAATACTGTTATATCAGTAACAGTATCCAAAATTTCAATTGGTAGTCTGTACGCATCTGACAGGAGTGCACACCTCAATTCAATTTTGGTATGTCTTGGGGCTTGTCTTTTGAAAGGCATGGCCTCGGTCAAGTGCACCTGTATTGATTTTGCCAACATCTATGGGCAATGTAGCTTAGTTACTAACACTCTGAAGTTCCTTAGTATTAAGAAGGTTGGCGGATGAGCAGAGGCACCATGAGTTGCTATTTTTTCTTTCCCTGCCTATCGGGCAATGTCGCCTAGTTACTAAGCGCCATCATTCGAATAGGCGTGGAAGCAAATGCTAGGAATTCATAGCACCTTTACTCTGAAGCTCCTTCAGGCGGCTTGTGACTGGGTTCAGGCTCGGCTTCAGGTTCGGCTGACCAGTCAGCAGTTGCTCCTGCATTTGTATCCAGCTGCTTGGCCTCTTCCAAGGAAGCAAGCCTTGCATGTATGTGTGGCTTGGTTAGTCTGGCTGATCTGGAAACGACGGCGGCTGCAGATTTTCCAGGGGGTCCAGCAGCCTTCGGCCTCTTTGATCCCCCGGCCGAGGCACAAACTGTTTCATAGCTTTCAGGTGTTTCCTGGGTTGGCGGAGAGGAAGTTTGCCATCTGGCGAGACTTTCTGGGGATAGTGGATGATGAAGGATGCTTTGTTCCGTTGTAATTGAGATGATAATGGAGTGCTATAATATACCCCCGTTCCAAAAGGGCGTTATGCAATGAAAGGTGTTGCTACTGTCTAAGAGACAGAAACGATACCTGTAATATGACTAACCATCAACTCTGCAGTCTTTATCTTTCCAATAAAGGTCGCTTAATAAAGGTCCCCTAATAAAGGTCGCTTGCTTACTTGTCAAGCTCTGTTGCACAAAGAGACGCTTGAATTGAGGGATTGGAAATACCGTTCCTTCTAAGGGTGGAAGTCTCCAGGTGCATTGTGGCACAACTTCAAATACGAGCAGCTCATCAGAATTCAACCTCCAGTGCTGGCCATGATTCTCTGTCGATTGCAGTGGTGAGACGTAACTGTAGTGCGCACATAGAGACGTAACCTGTTTGAAATTTTTCCGGAATGCTGTTGAGCCATGGTGCCATTTAATTCTGCACAGTTCCTGATTCTATTTGGAGAATGCTTATGCGGTGCCCCTGTTATGCATACTTGATCCTATTGACACATGAAGCAATAGGATCAAGAATGCATAACATAGGCACCTCACATGGATACCTCAAGTAGAGTCATGGAGCTTATGCTGGGATATAACATATGACGTTATGGCACCCTTGGTACTATTGGTGAGGTTGGATTGAGCAATTTACTAGCATTTGATCACTCGAGGCTTTATCCTTTTTCATTTTCTTATTTGAATCATTTAATATACCCCCTAGCATGAGTGAGTACATTCTAGGTGGCATATTAGATGAGTCAAATAAAAAACGAAAAAGGATAGCCTACCGTATTCTTATATTGGCATTTAGCAAATATTTGGGATAAATGGCACCTGGGAGAATTGTGGAAATTTGCCAGCATTTGATCACTCCAGGGTAAATCTTTTTTCATTTTTCTTTTTTTGAAGTATCTAATTTGCCCCCTGGCATGAGTACATTCTAGGTGGCAGATTAGATATTTTGAATAAGAATAATGGAGCATGGTAGCCTAGCGTGATGTTTTGATGGCAATTTGCAATTACACCTGAGGCAAATGGCGCCATAGCGCTATTTCACTGAATTATGAAATTTTCATGCCTCTGACAAAGTAGCCATCATTAATGAAGAATCGATGGAGAATCTCCCCCAGGACTTTAGGCTGAATTTTGATGACCTTCTCGCGTTTGAAGTAGTGAAACGGTGCACCTGGATGTGACAAGGTTCCCGTCGGCTCGAGTATTGTCTCTCTTCAAAAATGCATCCATTACCTCGATTCAAAACCACGGAGGTTTCCATATTCCCTTTTTTTTTTCATCTCTATGGGTCAATGCAGCTTAGCTCGACGCTAAGTTACACTCACACAAAGAGATGGACAAACAAAGGGGTGTGGCAACTTTCGTCCTTCAGGGTGGAGATAATGGTGGGCGCGATAAGCTGTAGAATTAGTGATATTTGGACCTCTAGTCAGGCCTTCTATCCTTTGGTCTCCACGGTATGGAACCGTAACGCGAAGGGACAAACAGTAACGGAATTCCAGATGGTGATGACCGGGTGCACTTTCACAAGGCACTGGGACTCGCAGATGTCATCATCACAAGGTTGAATTCTGGTACTTTGCGAAGTTTCATCTACGTCATCATCGTCATCTGGAGTGGTCCATGACTGTTTGCACCATGCGCGTGCAAGGATTACTTCTCAGCAAGAATCTGTAGCACACGAAGGGACAAACAGTAATGGAATTCCAAATGGTGATGATCAGGTGAAGCTTCACAAGGTACCAAGATCGGGTCTTGTTCACAATAAACTCTCTATCTACCACAATGTCAGAATCTATCCATACAAGCCAAGTTGTCTTGGCATCCGCCTTTCGACAATTATCCCACTCCAACTGAGTCTTTCCAGGACGTTTTGTCCTATTTTGGCTTGCAAGGGCCCTTTTCATTACATAAGGGGGTGGTTGCTGCTCCTTTCGTAACTTCCTCATCTCCCATAACCCATTCCAAGATGTTGCAAGTTCCTTTAGCTCCATTTGTAATCCTGGATTCTTCAAGTTGGCCACCTCAACTATCATGTTTCCATAGCATGCTGAATATTACCAAGCACACATGCCTAGCTCTTCTCATCCTGCTTCTCGGGCGCTGCCTCCGGAATGGGTTATGGGAGCACCCGAGAAGCAGGATGAGAAGAGCCAGGTATGGGTGCTTGGTAATATTCAGCGTGCTATGGGAAACATGATAGTTGAGGTGGCCAACTTGAAGAATCCAAGATTACAAATAGAGCTAAAGGAACTTGCAACAACTTGGAATGGGTTATGGGAGATGATGAAGTTACGAAAGGAGCAGCGACCACCTCCTCATGTAATGAAAAGGGCACTTGCAAGCCAAAATAGGACACAACGTCCTGGAGAGACTCAGTTGGAGTGGGATAATCGTCAAAAAGCGGATGCTAAGACAACTTGGCTGGCATGGATAGATTCTGACATTGTGGTAGATAGAGAGTTTATTGGAGATGGTTCGCATGCTCATCATCATCATATGGAGTGGTCCATGACTGTTTGAACCCTTCGCTGCAAGGATTACTTCTCAGCAAGAATCTGTAGCAGTGTGACATACGAAGGGAACAACAGTAATGGAATTCCAGATGGTGATGATCAGATGAAGCTTCACAAGGCACCAAGATCGGGTCTTGTTCACCCTAAACCCCTACATAGGATGGCACCAGGCTATATTTTCCCAGGGATTACAATGGAGGGCACCAGGGATCCTTATTACCTCCCTTAGCGGGAGTGGGCTTTACAATTCCTCGTTTAAGCCGTCTCTCTATGTCACGGTCGCTTGCTTACTTGTCAAGCTCTGTTGCACAAAGAGACGCTTGAATTGAGGGATTGGAAATCCCGCTCCCTCTATGGGTGGAAGTCTCCAGGCGCATTGTGACACAACTTCAAATACGAGCAGCTCATCAGAATTCAACCTCCAGTGCTGGCCATGATTCTCCATCGATTGCGGTAGTGAGACGTAACTGTAGTGCGCACACAGTACGTACCATAGTTACACCTCACTGCTGCAATTGATGGAGTATCTCTGCCAGAACTTCAAGCTAAATTGTAATGACCTGCTCGCGTTTGAAGTAGTGAAACAATGCACCTGGATGTAACAAGGTTCCCATCGGTTCTGAGGGCACTAGGGTCGACGACAGTCGTATGCCAGATAAACGACTGGACGGGTTGGACCGCCTAACTTGTGGACCTTCATCTGCATGGTCCGTTATTAGATGTTCATGCAAGCTAAACATAAAAAATTGACTTGTCTAAAGAAATTGTCCAGAAAAATGTAGAGCTGTTGTGAGAATTGAATTTTATACAAATAATCAAGACGAAAAGTATAGATGGATTGTTGAAACAACGAGATACAAGGGCACAAACTCATTTTTTGCAAAACAGAATATGCTTAAAGAACACAAAAAATTCGCGTACCCGAAAACTGAAATTCGCGCACGCGAAAACGCTTTCTGCACCCGAAGCCTTAATTTCGCGCACCCGAAATTTGAATTTTTTTCGGGTGTCCGAAAGCTAAGAAACGCGTGCGCGAACAAAGCTTCACGCAAAGCGAAGTATAAATTTTGCGTGCCCAAATATAAATCGTGTTCGGGCACACGAATTTAAAGTTTTGAGTGCGCGAAAACAGCCTCGGGTGCGCGAAGCTTTCGGGTGCTCGAAAAATTTTTGACGTCGGAATTCTTTTATGTCGTCTTTTTGACGTATTATACTTCAAAACATTGCCATATCAAACGAAAAATACTTTTGGAGTATAAAACGTATGCAGTGTTGAACCTATCCCTGGTTGTCTATCATCAGTTGCATGCTCCTTGTTGGTGGATACCTCTAGAAAATAAACTTCCACTTTGTGCCTTAGTCCATCCATTAACTCAACTGCGTTGGAGATTAGCAGGAATCTTGACGATTGCAGCATGGTATGATTCTGGCCAGTTAACGACCTGGGAGGTCTTTCAAACCAGGTTCTTGTTGTCACGATTGGACAGGCTTATTTGGCAACAGGTCGCTGGTACCCTGCCTTTCGTTGCTCCAGAGGCTCTTGAAGGGCGCGTGTGGATTTCCCACCAGAGTGTTTACGAGCATAGGCTCGTGAACTCTATGTATATGCTACTTGTCAATTGTGATATTCTTCCACCCTCAACAAAGTGGTCCCTTCAACTCCCGCCTCCTAGTTGGAGGCGTATGAGGACTTGGGCTTGGGATAAGCTGCTTCACTCTAAGGTGGCTGTGCTTTGGTGGTAGATTCATAGATGCCCTCGTGTGAATGTGCTTGTCCACATGTTTGATCCTCGAGTCTGAGCACTCTGCCCACTGTGCAAGCAAAGGGATGAGACTATTGAGCACCGTTTTTTCCTGTGTGATCACCTCCAGCCTGTTTTGTCTTAGTTGTTTTCGCTTTTTCATGTGACATTGACAAGTCAGCAGGTCCTCTTGGCTATTTATCTGGATACTTGGAACAAGTTGCGAAGCCAGGTGTTTCACACAGTGTCAGGGTGGTTGTTGTGGTCTATCTGGAAGCGCAAAAAATTTGTGTGTCTTTAAGGGTTTAGATACTCCTGATGTTGTTGTCCTCCAGGACGCACAAGCTACAATTGTTAAAGCTTACCATTGTTCTTTGCTTGCTCCTGCCAGATCTTTGAGATTTATTTGAGTGTGTTATCTTATGCATAGCCCGGTGGTCTTACTCAATGGATCATGATTATCCTCTGAGATCTTAATCCCGCCTGTGCATTTGTATTTTTCTTTTCATCTTGGATTTTAATAAAGTTTGACGTCCTCCCCAAAAAAAAAAAGTCAAGGAAGGACAAAATTGTCTCCGCCCACGGGAGGTTGGAGGTTTGGCCATCCTGGATTTAGCATTGCACAGTAAGATGTTGGTCTCCAAGTTTGTGTGGAGCATCCTGCAGGATGGAGCATCCTCCCCTGGGGCGGCGCTGTTGTTACAGTCCCTTCGCCACTGCGTGGCATTTGGGAAGCCTACTGTGCATGTGGAGTTGCCATGGGCTTTGTTATATGGGCTCAAACCTTTCCCGCATGCATCCCCTTTTCTTACTGGTGTATTGCGGGCGTGGGAGCATGTGCGGGTGCTGTTCCAGCTGGATCCTGCCGCGGTATTTCATCGTTCTTCGCCCTTCTTGTGGGTACCTCTGCCCCCGGAGCAGTTGCCTCTCGCTGCTACTTTGCACGCCCAGACGCAGGCCCGCTGGAGGCAGGCTGGGGTGCTCACTCTGGAGGATTGGTATTGGGACGGCCAGGTTGAACCATGGGAGGCTTTCCGAGTACGCTTTGGCCTGAGAGCCAGTGATTGGACTATTTGGGGGCAGGTGGTCCGGAGTATCCCGCTGCATACACCTGTATTATCTCAGGGAGATGTGGTGGTACAGATTTGGAGGGTTCATCCTGATGTTGATCCTGCATGCTTTGTGTGGTCTGTTTATCGCACCTTGGTTATTCATGACACTCTGCCTCCATCAGATAAGTGGTCACTGCAGCTTCCAGGTTCCCATTGGCGCTCAGTCTGGATTTGGACATGGAGTACCCTCCCTCCCCCAAAGGTCAGGGTGCTCCTTTGGCAGGTGGTGCACCGTTGTATACGGGTGAATGTCCGGGTGAGTAGGTTTAGGCCAGGGGTGAGTCCTCTGTGTCCTTGCTGTGGCCTCTACCCAGAGATGGTAATCTGGAAGCGGCGGCGGCTATGGATTTTTCAGGGGGTCCAGCAGCCTTCGACCTCGTTGATCCCCCAGCTGAGGTATAAACTGTTTCAGAGCTTTCAGGTATTTCCAGGGTTGGCCGAAAGGAAGTTTGCCATCTGGCATGACTTCCTGGGGATAGTAGATGAGGAAGGATGCTTTGTACAGTTGTAGCCATGACGACAATGGAGTGGTGGGGTATCGCGGTCCCTTCGGGGCTGCTTTTTTTCCTCCTCGCTCACCTTGTACTTTTGTCATTCTTTTAATACATTGACATAAGTTCTTCAAAAAAAAAAATTTGGTATAAGCTCTAACTCTCTAATGGTTTTACAAGTAAAGTTGGCATATGTGTACATAAGCGAAAATGTACAATATGTAACAAACAAGACTAACGACACCTTCAGGAGAAGGGGAACAAAAGACAAATGACCTCTTTCATTCCAATGATATTCGCAAAATATTCCAGAATATTCACCCAAATAAGTGAAACAGCTGGGCAACTTAAAAGTAAGATGTTCGAATTTATATATTCCGTGAATTCTTAGGTGTAACTAAGAATTGATTTTTGCGATGCAGCGGCACAACTACATTTCGTTACTTGCCCTATCCGTGGATGTTAAAGTTTCTTTCCATCCATTCTATTCTTGAGCTTGCTTACCAGATCATAAATTTGGGGGAAAAAAAAGCTTCACTTCAAGCCTACTTCGACTAAAAAGAAAACGGGGTCATTTTAATGCCGGCTTCATTCCCTCAAGAAAAAAAGAATCAAGCAAATTGGATTCAAGCAATTATCAACACATTCTAATACTCTGTAATTACTACCAATGTTTGCATCACTGCCTCATAAGACTTTCCCATTTCTAGATCGTCCTAAACAGAATAAAAACAAAACGCAAATCTGACAAGAATACATGAAATCTAAACACAAGAAAATCTCTATTCTTTCTCTAGTATCTCTCTCTAGCCTCTCTCTAGTTTATCTATCTTGCTGCTTTTTCTCTCTAGTTTCTCTCTCTGTTGTTATTCTCTCTCTAGTCTCTCTCTTTCTCTATGTATTCTCTCTCTAGTTTATCTTTCTATTCTCTCTCTAGTTTCTCTCTCTTTCTCGTTTCTATTCTCTCTAGGAGGATATTATTAGAACTATATCATATGTCCACTATTGTGACGTTGCATTCTAAAAGAATTAAGACAAAATGAGTATCCGTGACGATCCGGCGAGTTTAAACATTTTCCAGCGTCAAAAAAACAAAAAATACATTTTCCAGCGTCAAAAAAACAAAAAATCTTTGGCTATATCATATTAGAAAAATTCCAAAAACTTTTTCCCCACCGGCAAAACAACTAGTAATTCTAGCCATTAGATATGCTAGAATATACCTCAAGATGCTCACAACCCACCCTCCCCCTAACGAATTGCCCCAGGGCCAATCCAAAAAAATCAAGATTTCCTATTATCTAAAAATTTGGTAGGAAGTAGTTCCTACAAAAAATATATTCATTGCGTAATTACTGATAACTGCAACAAAGACATGGTATTTACCAGTAGCCTAAAAAATCCATTAGGAATAAACTTTCACTATTATTTTTGCACTATATGATAATGGTTTATAAATGTGAGAAGAAAAATTGCTCACATACCATTATAATACGTTTTTCTTAGAAAATAAATAGGGTCTCTTTTGTTTTCCACAAACGCAACTCCATCAATTGTGCTAGCCGGGAATAGGATCTTGCATCTAGCACACCAGAGCTTCACTTTCAATGGTACTCCCACCATCAATGCCATGCCAACCATGCATTCATATGTTCAATTTTCCACGTGATTAATTTTTCAAGTTCTGAACAAACAAAATTGTAGCACGAATCTTCCAACTAAACTACTCAACTTCTAAATACTTTAAAAAACCTTTGAAAATTATCCTAAAGGTTCTAAAAGTTTGGTCCACGATTAATGCCCGGTATTGCTGAGCACACATTCTTGTGACATATGATTGTAGGTATATGTTTCTTTTATGATCATTTTTGTACTCATGATGATGTTAGTGCTGATTTGATTTGGTTCTTATATCATTCTCAAGAGTTTGAATTCTTGCATGAGGGACAATTTATGGCCAAGACTGTTAATTCCAAGCTTACAAGAAGCATAAGCTTGTTGCCAATTAATTCTAGTAGCAAAATAAAATCATCATCATTTAGAACTAGCTTTGAAGGATGCATCTACAAATATTTGTGCTTCGAAAAGAGGTGCTTGAAGCTAAACAGATAAAGTAAGATCCATGCAGGAAGCTTGAAAAAGATGGCCTGGGATGCTGAGAGAATAGAATAGAATAGAATAGAATAGAATAGAATAGAATAGAATAATATAGAATAGAATAACTTTTTATTGTCCACGAAGGCCAATTGGCCTATGGGACCTGTACAAGAGAAACAACATGCGCATTACAGCCCGGGTGAAAAAACCCCGTGGGGAAAACCGTGGCAGCAATGAGCATGCTGGTATACAAAACATGTCATCACAAGCTAGAGGGACAAAGCCGATGCCGTTCGTCCATGACCTCTTGAAGATATGATCCAAGTGTTCCTACCGCCTCACTGTTCAGCAAGAGATGGAGTGCCTAGCTCTGTATCCTCAACTGGGAGTATCGTGCTTTGAATTTGTTCATAAGCGGGGCATGTCTGCATGGCATGGTGTTCGTCCTCAATGACGCCCTGGCGGCAACTTCAGCGAGTCCTGCCTTCGCGTGCTTCCCTTGCCCATCGTTTTGTCTCAATACGAAGGTACTATTTGTTGAAAATGAAAATAATATGGCACAAATCAAATCTCAACATAGGTTACTAGAAGAAGGTCTACATCTCAAACTTTTTGAACTGAAGAAAAGAGCAATCATTGTACAAAATGAAAATCAAATGCTGCATTCAATTTTCCAGGAGGTCTTTGGAAAAGAAAAAAGATGCTAGAAGTCAGGTTGACGAATTAACTCATGCTTTCAAGTTTGTTGAAAATGACTACGAACATCGTCTAGTGTAGCTCGAAGGCCACCTAATTGAATTGAATACTAAACTCTCAAAGAATAGAATAGAATAGAATAGAATAGAATAGAATAGAATAGAATAGAAGGAGATGGATATCAGTGTTACACAAAGTTACTAGACTTAGAAGCATTTTTTGAAGATGCAAATGACAAGGTAAAGAAGCTCATAAAAAAGAGTGATAAAATTTCAAATGAGTTAAAGCAAGAATTGAATTGGATTCTATTGTCCAAGAGACCAAATGACATATGGGACCCAAATTAGGAAGCAAAAAACATTAGGAAGATGAGAACAACCGGCCTAACCATCCAAGTGTTAAAACCTTCGCCCCAAAGGGCTTTGACGAAAAGAAGGAAAAACGTTAGCAATAATAGGCTTGTTGATGAACCATGCATTTGGTTGCGTGATGATCATTGACACAATTGAGCCCGAATGTCCAGTATCTCTGTCAATGAGCCCGAATGTCCAGTATCTCTTGAATGTGTGTGCAGTGCACCTAGATGTGTTCATCATCACATGTAGTAGTTGGTTAGGTGTAACCAACTCCTCATAGCGTGTTTGTATAGGTGCAAATGCTAGGCAATGCTGAAGAGTGTGGTACTCATCCTCAATAACTCCTACTGGTAGCATTGGCAAACCCTCTACTCTTGCTCTTCTAGGACCCATCTGTCTATCTCAATTCTGAGGTAGTGTGCTCCTGTGCAAATGGAGGCAATCGCTCTATGCTTTTTAATGGGTGAATGTGTTAAGAGGTACTATTGTGGACCCCTGGCAAGCGTAGGATTAACCTGGTTATTGTAATGTGAGAACTGTTATTCCAAAGCGTTAGCGTAATCCAATTTGGACTGGACTACTAGCTCTAAAAGAGAGCTGTAGCAAAATTTAATATGGTAAGAGAAAGTGATGGCAGCAAATATTTTATTCCTTCTTCCTTTCCAGCTCAAGGCGAGGAGAGTACACCTCCATCTAATAGTTTTGAGCTTTACATATATACTTATATACGATGCAAACCAATCTGCAGATCAGAAGATATTGAAATAAGTAAAGGCAGGCTATGATGCCATGCAGCCTTAAAGACTCGTTTTTGATGAACCTGTATTGTTTGTGCTGGATCTGAACTATTATAACGAATATCAAAAAGATGAATTTTTGGATCAGTCGAACCACTTGCAATGTACAAACCATCTGGTGACCATGATTGATTTATAAGAGCGGATTGAGATTCGCTTTGCTCCTGCTTCCAGCCAAATGTATGAATTGATGCCTTTGCAGTCCTTGCATCAAATAATCGAAGCTGTTTCCCAGGTAACCTGCAGAGAACCCAAAGGTTTAAACAAAGCAAACCCAATTCTGTATTTAAGAAAAAATGGGAAAAGGGACCAACCCAGTTTGAACCATGAATAGGTTAAAATCAACAGGATTTGGCAGAATTCCAAGAGCCTTGCTATCTAATAAATGCTGAAAAGCGGCCCTTCCATGTCGAACATCATATCCCACAATCCTTTTATCCATCCCTACTGACATGACTAATTGTTTACCGGATGTGCCTGCTACACCCTGGACAGAAGAAGAATGCATACTTCTATGCAAAAGCTTTGGTTGCCAGCTTTGACTACCGTCCTTTTCGCTCCAGAGTATCACACCATGGTCACTTCCACCAGTTACAAAATAAGACCCCTCCTGCCATGGCATGAAGTCTATGGAATTGATAATGCCCTTTTCATGAGGTTTACTTTCAAGAAATTCTACCCCCTTCTGCGATCAGAACGAAGATTATTATAAATGGAAGAGACCTAAAAATGAAGAGAGTTTTATCATAAACTAACTCTTTAACCAACTTAAAACAGACAGGAATCCTCACAATAACAAATATACAAATTAAAGTAAACATCATCCAAACCTGTCTTGAATTCCTTATTATTGAAACTTGGTAATCGCCACCATCCGCACTATAAACTGCAAAAAGCCTATCTCCCAATGGATGCCATGCCAAATCTTCAGGCCAGCGCCTCTGACCAGGGGATGGGCAGTCTACTGAATTAAGCAACTGAAGGTTCTGTCTGCGTTGTAAGAAATTATGTCAATCCAGAAGTAGATATATTATTAAATTGTATATTATTTGAACACTTACCCTTTACCTTGAATTTGCCAAAAATTGACAACCCCATCTAAGGCACTGCAACGAACAGAATCGACTGGTTGATTTTAGAGATTAAATTGTGGACATAAACAACAAGATCAAATGATTCCTTTCAAGAGTTATGACTGAACGTCAAAACTATTCATACTATATATATGTCAACAGAAAAGAAGAAAGAACTAGACCATTAGATAGAAAGAATTAGCTCAACCGAGTCGAACTGTAGGTTACTTCTTTTTCGTAGCTGATCCGGCACCATTAAACAGTAATAGGAAAAGGAAGTCAGAAGGTTCCACTTCCGAGGGGGCAATCAGACTCAGAAAAGGGCCAAAAAGGTTAAGAAAGGACAGCCCCGAACAAATAAAAAGGAGAATAGGCATGTAGAAAGTCTCGCAGACTTTTTTCAGGCCATACAAGTGGGTGCATTTAAATTTGTAGGCTAAAGAATCATACATAAGCTCTATTTGCTAAGTTCTAGACGTTCTTTTTTGCTAAATTCAACGAGCACTGTCATCTAGGAGAATGCTCCTAGATGTTGCAGACTTGCTGTATCTATGTAAGTCATTAATCACCATATCCTGCCACATGACCACTTATGATAATTGCTTAAATTCTGAATCAGCTTCTTTTTGTTTGAGCACATCTCTTCTGAGCTTAATAAGTTCATATATACACAAAGCAAAGCATTTCTGGTCTGGAAAGTTCATGAGCTGCCTCAAAGTAGTTGGGTCCCTGAAAAGACAGTGGTACCTTCCTCTTATTTCATAGTATACTGGACACAGAAAGATAAAGTGTTCTTCTAATTCCACTTCCCCTAAGTTGCACATTTGATAGACTCTTTGTTCACGTGCTCTATCCTTAGCCCGGCCAGCTTCATCTCTAACTGTTGAGACGAGACATGAAACTGCCCAAATACATCCTGAGTTTATGTGACAAGTGGGCAGCTAAGTACCCAGGACGTCGAAGAAAACCATTATTCAGCAAATTGTCCTTGTAGAATTGTCTTTTGGTGGTTAGATCTTTCGAACTCCTGGCTGATATCAGTTGCGCTACGTGGATTGCCAATCTGGAATATCAGCCTAGCAGCAAAATAAAGAGATGTAATATGAACTCCAGTCCAAGATGATCAGAACCAAATTATTCACACCATCAATCTGGCAGAATTGCTAAAAATAGGCCTTTAAAAGCATTAGCTAGTAAAGTATGGTGGTACACAAAATCAACCCAATGGGAACCTTAGGATGGATTGTTGCATGCCTCACCATATACGGATTTATTGTCCCTCAAGTTTTCCAAACAGAGATGTCAAGGGAGAGAACCAGGTACAGCTAACAGACTTTAACGGAAAGCCAGAGTTGGGCCAATCATGCCTGCCAGTTTGAAGAAAATAAGGTGACACGAACATCACAAGGTACGTCCTTGCAGCATAATCCTAACATTTGTTATAAGAATAGTTTCACGTATCTTTCTTTAATGTGTCAACTTAATGAGGTAGCATAATAATTTAGATTAAGCTCCCGAGACTTCAGTGCTTCAACTTTGACTATGTAAAAACATAAAGTACATGCTCTAGAATGGTTACCCTGAGTACACTAAGAAAAATTTGATTAATGGAAAGTAATTTTTAGAGAATTGCACTTTGTGCAATGATCTTCTAAAATCTGCAAGTCTGGATCACACATCATGTTGATCAGCCGAAAGGGGGTTCCGCTCGTATAACCAAAGAGGGCCAACCTTGCAAGTGTGTTTGGTGCTCTATATATAGAGTCAACAAATCTAGCCCATAGCAGTTCAAAGTCCTTTATCTGAATCTACATGCTGTTATATCTGGTCTCATAGACCCTTAACTATTACTTCTTCAGGAGCTTGTCACGAATAATGACACACCTGTCCAGACAGCCCATGTAGCATTTCTTGAGAGGTTTGAATCCATCAAACGTTGAGCCATATTTGAACACTTTTGATTCCAGATCTGCGCCTAAAATTTTTGCCACGCTATTACTTGCTGGTGTAAGGACATTAAAGAAGGGAAGAGTAGAAATCAGTCCCATTATTCTGACATTACAGGCTTTTGCCATTCAACTTCCAGCATGGCATTGATGGTGGTAATGTATTGATTTCCTTTGCTACTATTTAGTTGCCACTTGACAGTGGATTTGAGTATTTTCCTCAATTTGCCTGAGATCCAGAAGCCTGCCAATTGCAATTCAAGTGCCTTGTATTTGGGCAGATCTTTGGAAGTCCAGTTTTATCTTACTTCTCCCATGAAAATTGTAACCAATTGGACTTGTAAGGATCCCCATAGCTAAAAGTGAAGGCAACTGCCCTTAGATAGCACCAGGAGTGGCATGGATAGCATGTCAGGAAACATCATGGAGAGAAATCAGGAAAGTGAAAGGCAACTGCTCTGGATAGCACCAGGAGTAGCATGGATAGCATGTCAGGAAGGTAATGCACCTGCCAAAAAAAACTCTAATCAGAAATTTTTTTACAAGGGGTCCAGTTTGGTTTTTTCAGATATTCTTTGTATATATCTGTACTACAATTCCACCTGCAAAACTAGTGGCATTTCTACAAGAACTGTTGGAAATGGGACAATCTCATGGGGAAAGATTAGATTTTTAAACAGCTCCTAGTTGGAGCCCAATATGTATCGTTTCATTATATTTCATCTCCTATACCCCAGGGTCTCTAAGAAATTGTAACTACAATTTATTTTACTTCGATTTATGTTTATCCATGTTCACTTTTGGATCTTTCACAATGCATGGATGTCATA
>JAANSK020025689.1:0-17960 GCA_011763485.2 Isoetes engelmannii
TACGACCATGTATACACCACTCCACCACACTATAGTGGTGACACTCACCACAATGGTCTATATATCACCCCAACAGTATGCAAAACATACTGATGGAAGAAGTCCCCTCCAAATCTTTAAGGAGATGACAATTGGAGTAGTAGTGCGTAAGAAAGTTTCAGTTCTTAATGCTATTGATGCTTGTACCTGTCTCATGCTTATTTCTGGGGCAAGAAGAATAAATGCTTACATTCTTAAAAGTGAGCTTGAGTCTGATCTTGTTGTTGCAAATGCTCTTGTCAACAAATATGTGAAATGCAGCAGCTTGAAGGATGCTCACATGATATTCAGTAAAATGCCTTCCCAAAATCTGATATCATGGAATGCTTTGACGTCGGCATATGCACAGAATGATAATGGAAAGGATGCTCTTCAGCTTTTAAATATGATGCAACTGGAAGGCATGTTGCCAGATAATGTTACATTTGTTAGTGTGTTAAATGCATGTGCCAATGATAGAGACTTCGCAAAGGGGTCATGCATGCCTGCATCAATGGGAAGATTAGCACGGACATCACAGTTGGAAATGCCCTTGTTTACATGTATGGCAGGTGCCATAGCTTGGATGATGCTAAAAGCTTATTTCAGAGGATGTTTGAACACAATGTGGTCTCTTAGAATGCAATCATTGCAACATGCATTGGGGTAGGTCAGCATGCCAAAAAATTTTGTACACATTCCATACATATTCCATACACATTTCGTGCATAATCCGTACACATACTACACCATTGAAAGTAGCATTTGTGACATCAAAAAATTGAACCATTGAATTTAAACACCCCAGACCCCCCAGTTGTTTTTGCTGATATTCGTGTAGGCGTCCATCGGTAGGCTCTAACCGTTGGATGTCGATTTTGGGCTCTTGGCCATCGTTAAGCGCGACTCATTTTTTAGCAAGTTTTAGTTAACTATCAGTTCCAAATATGGCACAAAACCAAAGGTTGCGATATGCATTGTATACATACACGTGCGTATGTGTTTGAGGGTCCTCGCCAACCGCTGGATGCCCTGCACGAATATCAGCAAAACAACTAGGGGGGTGGGGTTAAGTTCAATGATTCAATTTTTTGATGTCATAAATGCTACTTTCAATGGTTTAATATATCATATGTGTATGAAATACGTACATAATATGTATGGAATATCTATGTAATGTGTACGAAAATTTTCGGGGATCCCTTTGGGGCCAAATGATCAACTTTGCAACATGGAAAACAATGTATTACAAATGGAATTGGTAAAAATAAACTTTGCAGTAAGTATAATTTTTTTTCTTACTTGCAGTGATGATAAAGATATTTAGTAATAAATTTGAATTTGCAATAAATAATTCAGCAGATCGATACCTAGTCAAACCTTCACCCAAACTTGGCCTACATGTCCTACTTAAAGTAGTTCTAGACTAGGGTGACTTGAAACAAGAATCTCAATGCCTAATTGACATATCATGATGTACTCTTACAATGGAAAAGAAAATCTCCGTCCAAGTAGTGAGTGTTCAAAGAACAATACCAATCATCCAAAAAAGTCCCCGTAAGGAATGAGGTTTGGATTGGGCCGTATATAGGAAGAAAGTTAAGCTTATTGCAAGGAACTAAAATTGCTCCATCGTTGGAAAACACATCCAAATGCTCCTCGAGAGGTACGACTATTATTTCCAGAGTTTGGGATTTGAACCAGAAGATGAAACCAGTTATTTGCCTCCTACACTCTATTAGCCTCCAACACGAAGCACTATGCGTCCAAGGATCTCATTCTAAATTCTCTACTCTGCTGTATTATGCTAAGCCTTTACTAAAAACCAGCAACCAAAAATCAGAACTTGAGGTGTCTAAAAAAAGTGAGGCATTATTTTAATTTAAGAAGGGGCTCAACATGAAACCTTACTGCATGCATGCATTGCAAGCACCACGTGCATGCAAGCCGGGAATGCATGCAATGCGTGTATGCGTGCATGCAAGGAGTGCATGTAATGCATGCATACGTTGTTTGTGCATGCACCGTGCATGCCAAACCTTGCATGCACCAAAAGTTGTGAGCCCAAACAAATTGAGAATACAGTGCGCGTCCTAGAAATACTGTGTATAAACACACAAAACAGATACACCAACATAATCATATGAAAACCTTGGCAAATTCACCTTATTATCATATGTTTTGCGCGACGAACCATTTTTTTTGATATGCCAGATGACATCAGAAGCCATTTCACCAGACACATTCACTTGTGTTAGCATGCTCTCTGCGTATGCATGCTTGGTAGATTTGGATGCTAGAAAGGGACTTCATGTTCATATTTTAAGAAATAAGTGCGATCTCAATGGAATCGTGGGAAATGCCTTGATCCATATGTATGGTAAATGTGGTTCTCTTGTTGAGGCCTTCGGTACATTCAATAAGATAAAAAAGAGGAACACAATAACATGGAATGCATTATTTATGTCATTTGCTCATAATAGTTCTGCCGCTGAAGTGCTGAAATACTTCAAAAAGATGCAGCTGGAACATGTATTACCGAATAAGATAACCATGTTGACTGCTGATTTATGAAACTGTTGTTGACTGCATGATGGATTTATGAAATTGCTGATTTTATTTTAAATATGATATGCGAACCCAATGCAATAGCCTGGACAACATTTCTTGATGCGTATACAGATTGATGGCGAGATGGAAGTTGCAAAACATGCCACACAATATGTCCTTGAGTTGGATCCTGAGGAAGCGCATCGTATGTACCAATATCAAATTTGTATGCTGCTAATACAAGGTGGATAGAAACTGTGGAAGCTTCTGGTTACAGGGGCTAAGTGGAACGCTTACAATGTTTAAGAAATCAAACAATGGGGACAAAATGTAGTGGACAAAACAGTCTTTTACATTACTCTTTTAGAAATATACCTAACTTTGTTGATCCAATCTATCTGACATGTGATCTAATGAATTTTTGTATTTGCATCTACAACAATGTTGTATTGAAAGCATTATCAAGCGGGAAATAAGCTACTTATGCTCATCTCTATCCCCTCGTTTACAAAACATTCTAAAAACTGAGTGGTTTGCCCTTGGCCATATTATAAAAGAACATAATATAACAAAGGCATATGGAATAAGCACCATATGGTTAAACGCATGTCATTCCCAACTTTCTTCGAGAGAGCTTTTATTCAACACCTAATGATGTTTGAATATTCCCTTTTATGGGTAATTTAGGTTGGCAAAAAAAAAAAAAAAAAAAAAAAGACTATCTCTGGTGAGTAGTATCAAGTTTCCTGACTCGCGAGTCGAGAAATTGCTTGCCAATACGAAATGCGAGAAATTGCGAGACCTTAATGTCTACAAACAATGGCTTATTCTATTAAAATGTTGTCTCCGATTACACAGTGCAAATTTGCACCATTTTTAAATCAACAATGACAATATTATAGAGCAATTTACAGTGACCTTAGACCATGGGGGCCTAGCCATCACAATTGTTACATCATCTTCGAAAATGGAATACCGTATAGGATCAACACGTGAAGCGCCTTGCGAGGGCCTTCAAGCAGGTGAAGCAACTTGAAGGCAATGAAAAGCTTCTCGCGGAGGTGCTTCGTGTGCAACGGGTTTGCCTGTTCAATCGACATACACTCCCTCCATGCACATCCTTTTTTCAATCACTGGGCCTAAAGCATTTCTTCCCCAACCTCCATGGATATCATGCAAAGCTTGCAAGATCCTCTGCGGCTCATGTAGTCGACCCAGCTTCATTTTACTTGTCGAACCTTGCTGCTTCTTATAGTGTATACGCTATCTAGCAAGTTTATCTCACAGCCCGTGCAGAAGCGCGCAGGGAGTGGGCGGGGTGCATTTCAACCTATAAGATGCCAACATCATAATCAACAAATACAGTGCTATTAGCCAAGGAAAGAACTAAAATGGAAAAAGACTGCAGGCATTTACATTCATATTTTCATTATGGTACATATGATGTTCATTCTAATCAAGACTTTCTCGACTCGCGAGTCAAGAAGTGTGTAGTACTACACGTAATAACATTTTATGTACAAAACAATATACATATGTGGTGTTATCACGCATCATCATAGTATTTATTGTCCATAGCCTTCATGATCTTGCTGTTATGCTCGTCCACTTCTTTGAGCTTTGGATAGCTATGCAGCACATCAGCCACTCTGATGAAGAACCGACACTCAGCCAACACAGGAATGACTGTTTTAGAGAACTACTCATCCGTTCAAAATGCTCTGGAGAATAAGTCTTGGTGATAACTAGGTTATACGAGTTGTGACACCACTTCCTTTGTGACTTTCGGACTAAGGTCAGCCAGATGCTCGCCTTTTCTTGGTCTACAACCTGGTCCACAACCGAATATTTTTTGAGTGGGGATGTAGAAATGTGCTCAGAATTCGATGAGGACACTTCTGAGGAAGACGGGGATGGCAAGTCAGCGTTATCTAGTGCCCAGAAAAAGAGAAAAGGAGTGAAACAGATTAGGTGTTGAGCTTCTCGACTCGCGACTCGAGAAAATTTGCACTACGTCATCGAGAGGATGTGAGCGTAATTACCTTTTCGCTAGTCTGGCGAGAATGTCGTCGGCCTTATCATCATCCATCCCCTTCAAAAGTTCATCTTCAGAATCCTGGCTATCCTGCATTTCTTTGTCGTCGGGTTCATTACCATTCTTCTTGCCGACAAAATAATCATTAAGTCCAAAGTAAGTTTAAAGGGACTCAACCATGGCTTTGTCACAAACTATGGATATTAGTTTCATGCCATGCATCATAGCACCTTGCACGAAGAGCCGTTCATGTATCATTCGCACACTATTTGATTATCTTCCACCAGACTAGTGATAAAGTACTTGACACACCTGGGTCTTATTGGGATCTTATGGATTGAGCCTGCCCTACCGTCTATGTTGATCTTGTCCCATGAAGGCTGTTAGAGGAGAAAGTCTAACCTCGCAAGAAAGATAGAAAGCAGATAAACCGAGCCTCAATCTACAAGATCTAAGGAATGGGCAACACAAAGAACAGTAATCTCCATAGCTAGATCAAGCACTATCTCCCTCATACACCGCCTCTCTCTCTGTCATGGATAGAACAGAGTATGCCCCCCTAATGCATACGTGCATATGCGTATATACGCCCCATATACGACCATGTATACACCACTCCACCACACTATAGTGGTGACACTCACCACAATGGTCTGTATATCACCCCAACAAAGGCACTACTTCCATGAACTTCCCTCCCTTCCACACATCTAGATTTTCATTGGAGACCATGAACTTGTCCACGTAATAATGTTGGCTAGAGCACCACTCGTCAAAATCTACAATGGGCGGCTTAGATACTAATATGATAATAATATTAGCAAAACTTGGACACCTATAGGAAGTCCAACTTTGCAATCGCTCTCCAATTCATAAATGGCATAGAGGACCCTGTTGTTGAAGTTAATATCAGTCGACCATTGCGATACCGCAGTTGTCTGTCATCCAGGCATGCGGAATATGACGTATTTGATCTTTGAGAAGTATTTGGATGTGTGCTCTTATGCATAGGTAGGTTGCTTCACTCAGTGGATCACTAATTATCCCCTGAGATTTTATTCCTGTCTTTGTATCTTTACTTGTATTTGACTTCTTTTTAAATAAAGTTTGGCATCCTTAAAAAAAAAAAAAAAAAAGCAGTATGCATTTTGTCATTTCCTTGCATCATGTCAATGAATTTTGGTTACCTCAATGAATAGTTAACGCCTAGAGAGCAACAAATCAAGCTACAAAAGACAAAGTGGTAACACCTCTTGAGTCGCATTTTGATTAGGGAGATGAGTGATTTCAAAGGTTTATATAGAAAACCAACAAAATGCTAGTAGACAGACAACACGCTCTTAGACCCCTTTTGATCTCCATGGACGTGGACGATAAAAGTCAATTCAATTCTCAATTATTAAAAATGCAAATTGTAAAAGGCATGCATCGTAGCCCTCGTAGAAGCATCCACATCATGGTTCGAAAATAGGGGGGTTTCTCCCCAAAAAATCCGGCCATCCTTAAAAGTATCCGGTTAGTTAAAAAAATTCCGACAATTTTCTGGCTAGTTTTGCAAAAAAAGTTTAAAGAAATCCGAAGAGTAAGCTTCAAAGTTTGGGCATTGTTTCCAGTTTGGTGGGCCACTAAATTCGAGCCATGATCCACATCTGGCTTCAAGATATTTACTCGATGGGTAATAAGGTAACACATGGAAAGAGCATGTTTTAGATTTCTACCTTTATCGATAAATCTATGGATGCAAATATGTAAATGGGTTTATTTTATCTCTCCTGGTCCCAGGACGAGGGTACCGGGGGAGGAATATTCGCTTAGAAACCATTGGATATTCCAAATCTCTAGGCTAGGCGTCTGATTTCAAAAAACCTCCTCCAGCAATAGGATCCAAGCTGCTTGCATGCTTTTCCTTTTCCTAATCTCTTCTTCAATCTTCTGTTTCTTTTCCATCTGGGCTTATTTTTTTAAATAAGCATTACGCCCTGCCCAGTTGGGCTGCACAAGTATGCTACAAGCTTGCAGAATCCCTTCTTCAGCTCTAAATCCTTTTGCTTATCCTTGCCATCAATCAGGTCGGCAATGGGTTTCAAATATTTCCAGATTGGCATTAAAACGGGTTTCTGTTAGTTTTGTTGTGGACAATCGGAGTTTGTGTAAGGATTCTCTGCATTCATTGGTGAAGGAAAGTTGTAAAAAGAGTCATGCCAGAAGAGTAAATTTGAAGAGAAGAAAAAGCATGGCAATTCAGGCTGATGCAGGGAATTCGTCTTTGGCAGTTCAATCTGATCCCCAATGCATCTCAATGCAGCAGGACAGACCTGGAATCAAGCGAATTGTACTTTTTATAGAACCATCTCCTTTTTCGTAAGCGTAAATTCTCTATTATTATGTATGCGAGTTCAAATTTTCTTGTATCAACACTTCAACTCAGCAATGTAACATCTGGGATGGAATCATCTGAAACAAATCTATGACACAACAAAGTTTTCCTCACTCTGACGCCTATGTCCACACTTGTGACAGTTATGTCTGTGGTTATAAGAACCGTTTCCAAAATTTCATCAAATACCTAAGAGAGATGGGAGATGAGGTAGGACTGTGAAAATCTTTTAGAAGATATGAAGAAGCTCCATGGATTTAAAATTCTGAAGTTAATTAACTTTTATCAGGTCCTAATTGTGACTACACATGAAGGTGCTCCAAGTGATTTCTTTGGTGCTAAAATTGTTGCATCATGGAGGTATAAAACTAATTTTGCTCCTTTACAACTTGTTTAGGATTTGAACTTACTAATTCATTCCTTTGGTTTCTATGCATTCAGTTTCCCATGTCCATTGTACAAAGTTCTTCCTTTGTCATTGGCTTTAAGTCCTCGTATATTTCTTGAGGTTGCTAAATT
This sequence comes from Isoetes engelmannii, assembly GCA_011763485.2. Lineage (NCBI taxonomy): Eukaryota > Viridiplantae > Streptophyta > Lycopodiopsida > Isoetales > Isoetaceae > Isoetes > Isoetes engelmannii. Next base: position 7,500 of record JAANSK020025689.1, read on the forward strand.
CAAACCTGATATTATTCATGCATCATCTCCTGGAGTAATGGTATAATTGCTTTTGGCGATCTGCTTTCTTTGCATATTTATGGCATAGGTTAATTTGTGCCTAGTTTTGCAGGTCTTTGGTGCTCTTGCGATTGCAAAGCTTCTTTCTGTCCCGATGGTGATGTCTTACCATACTCATGTACCAATGTAAGTTTACTAATACATTGGAAACTCTTTGTGCTTTTAAGGTGATGTTAAGCGAGACAAAAATCATTACAACCAGCATCCCAGTGTAACAGATATTTTGGTTCCTAGCAGTGGCTTTAATACCTGGCAGCTTTGATAATCATACTTGGATCTACTTTTTACATGAATGACATGATAAATACTGTGTATAGCTCTATACTATTTGTGACAATGCCAAGGGATTTCAGCTGATGCTGCTTGCAATTGAGTGCTTCCCAATAGAGGCTGCCAATCATTCCTTCCACCATGATTCTCTCCGTCCATCCTTTAAATGCTTGCTCATCAGCTAATAGAACGAATGCCAGAGATTTTAACAGCCAATCTGTGATACTGTGCTCAAAAGAATTAAGAATGGGTTGCAAATTGCCTACTTGATTTCAAATCAAGCTCTTAAAAGGGAGAGGCTGCACGAATAATTATCCAAAGTCGTTGCTTGTTGATTTTGAATTCATACTTTCATCCTCTCATTTTATTGAGTAGATATATTATTCTCTCATTCATCTAAAAGGAAGAAGGCGGTGCTTGTATTTCTCCTAACGCTGGCTGAATTGTCAATTTTGTGTTGGTTTTGTACAACTTGTCATGTGATGTCGTCAATATGTTGAGGCTAAAGATGACATGCAGAAAACCTCATGCAGTTGTATATGCTAACTGAGGTGCGTTTCTCTGTTATGCAGATACCTTCCAAAATACTCATGGAGCTGGTTTGTCAAGCCAATGTGGTTACTTATAAGTAAGTAGCAGGTCTTCTGGGGTATTAAACTATTTTTGTTCCAAGTGGCAATACTAAATAATTAATAGTAAGTGACTTAACTGGAAAGCTTCGTGCATATGCATACTATCTAGCTCTCTTGCTTTTTCCCTTCTTATATTTATTTCAGCATACTGTGTACTATTTGCGAAAATGAATCTGGTTGATGCAGAGTTTCTCCACAGAGCAGCAGACCTTACTTTAGTTACTTCAAGTGTTATTGGCAAAGAACTAAATGCTGCCGGAGCTGCTGCAGGTATAGATTTTAAAGTTTGATTGTTGTTCTTTATTATGTACTATCAACAAATTGGATCTTGCTATGGTGCAGCGGACAGGATTAGGCTCTGGCGAAAAGGTGTCGACTCTGAAAACTTTCACCCTCGCTTCAGGAGTTCTGAGATGAGGACAAGGCTGACGTATGCACGCGCTTCATTTTTCATTTGCGCATGTCATATTTGTACATGTAAACAAGAAATAACACAAAAGTTAGGAGAATATATTGTATCCATCATAGCATAATCTGTTCTCATGTTGGGATCATGCCTTAATTCAGGAATGGCCAGCCAGAGAAGCCATTAATAATACATGTTGGAAGGCTTGGAGTAGAGAAGAACCTGGACTTTTTAAGAAGGTAACCTCATAGTAACAGATTTTGTATTGATGGTAATTGCAGTAAAAGAAAATTTGGCTGATGAATATGTGCAGAGTATTAGAAAATTTACCAGATGTGCGGCTTGCTTTTGTTGGAGATGGACCTATGAGGTGAGTCTTATCTGTTTGCTAGTGATTCTATGGATACTTAGATAACGCTTTTGAAAGTGATGTTTGTCTCAGGAAAAGCCTAGAAGACATGTTTGCTGGGATGCCTGTAGTGTTCACTGGTATGCTTGAAGGGGAGGAACTTTCACAGGCCTATGCAAGTGGCGATGTCTTCATCACTCCATCTGAAACTGAGACACTGGGTTTTGTGGTACTGGAGGCAATGGCTTCTGGGGTTCCTGTGGTAGCAGCTAGAGCTGGTGGTATTCCTGACATAATTAGCCAAGAAGGAGAAACAGGTTTTATGTATACACCAGGCGATCTAGAAGATTGTCTGAGCAAAATCAGAGATCTTATTTCATCCCCAGAGTTACGCCAAAAGATCGGCATGGCAGGAAGACATGAGGTGGAAAAGTTTGACTGGAGAGCTAGCACAAAGCAAGTGAGGGATGAGGAATACAATGCAGCGATTAGATTCTGGAAGCGGAGAAGACACCAAGTTCGTAGGCGGCTGGCTTGGTTTTCTAGATGGTTGAAACACAAAGCAGCTAAGTCTGAGTTGGAAACAGCATAACTATCACCCTTAAGTACAGCCTTGTTATTTCTTGTACAGATTATTTGGGACATCCTAGTTTTGCTTCAAGCTGAAGTTGTACTATAGTTGGCCTCCAAAATTTCATCAGTTATTAATACAAAATTATGTTGTGCTTGTAGCAGTTGTTCTTGGATGGTAGAGTAACTTCTTTTCTATGGAATTCAATCTTGGAGCATTTGCCCGCGGTTCTTCTACTACGCAGCCAAGGAAATTCACGTTTAGTCAAGGCAAGGCATCATCAACCCCATCGTCCCAACCATGGCACTTACAATCTTTTTCTTTGACATTCACGGAGTCTTTCTCGAGGGAGAGGCCTTGAATAGATAGATGGGAGTTTGTAACTCTACTCTATTCGTAGTTCATCCATTCTGAACTAGTCCAACCTCTTTTCATTTCATTTCGTATTAACTGGTTGTAACGAGTTACCCTGGTCTTATTAACTGGCGTTGTGGCTGAAAATAAAGTTACATTGAATGTGCTGACGTGGTGTGATCTATGCTGACGTGGTTCTTGCTTTGAGATCCTTTTTTGCTGCTTTCAACGTCAATCTGAAGCTTTAGATTTAGGAGAAATGCCACAGCTCACAAGGGCAACCCACTATGCGACAACATCTTGTTAATATTTCAATAACTGCCATTAGAATTAGAATTAGAATAGTTAACTTTTTGCTTTCGCTGAACAGAAAACGTCGGGCAATGCAAAAATCCATCCGGAACCCTGTGAGATCACCAAAATTTGCCATGTAAGGGTCAAGTCGGCCCTCTACGATAGATTTCGGCCATCTTCAAGCTAAGTTCGACCTGTTCAGATGGAGTTTCCAATTCCAATCAATAATTCTAGATTTACTGTTTTCTCATTTTATCAACCAAAATTCTTGTGCTCTGATCAATTTTGACTTGTTGTTGTAGACCTTCTAAACAATTCTTAACTATAATTATTCATCCAATTAATCTCTTGTTTTTACATCATAAGCTTGTGATCAGTTTGTGACTGCTCCTTGTGACTGCTACACTTTTACACAGATTTTAACGTAATATTTCTAACAAAGAAACTCACTTTACTAATTACTCCTGAGTTTTATTGCAATCTAAAGCTTACTATTCAGTTCCCTCATAGATCAAACAATAGGAATCCAAATAATCCATAATCCATATGCACACCAAAACCCCACAAACTCAAGAGGGGCAATCGCGAAAAGCATCATTATAGAGGCAGCTTCACACTCTACACCCTTATGCAGTCAAATTTGTAAGGTGATGATGACCAAGATAGGAGCAAAGCATCTAGATGTGCATAAACCTTGATGGGGGCCAATACAGGGAGGAGAACATCAAACCCATTACTGTCAAGCTTAACCCCTCCCCCCCCCCCAAGGTTTTCAAGGGATGAGCCTTAGCAACAAATGAGTTCACTAAGTAACCGTAACTTGTACATGTCAATGTGTTGTAGGACATAATTGAGCTTGCATGCAAAATACTTCAGGATATAGGAGGCTAGTGTCATGAATGCCGGCATCTGCAAAAGCACATGTAGTGGTGGATTAGACGTAATCAAACAGACGAATTGTTATAAACGTTGGACAAATCTACTTTTGGTAAAAGTGATCATATTTTTTCAGATATAAACTGCCTCTTCTTAATAGTCATGAGCTTGCAAATATGTTTCTAAATGGAGAAGATGTTATGGTATTTGAATAAAATACTAGCTCGGGGGTGTGCTTCACGACCAACAACTAATGTAAATGAAATATAGACTTAATACAAGTTTATGGCTGATAACGGGGTCTGATATCAACAAATCCAACTTTATCATTACAAGGATTTGAACCCTAGTCTTTGGCTTGAAGGACAAAGCGCCTAAAGGGAAAAGCCCAAAAAGGTAAATTGCCTTTGAGAACCTTTCAAGGGATTATAAAAGCTTTCACATGGATGGGCGAAGTACCAATTCTCACTGCCATAGCCTTGCTTCTACTCTTCTCTTGATTCACCTTCTACTGATAATTCTCCATAGCCAAGCTTGTTGGTCTGAGCGAGATAAAGATTTCCTGCTCTAGGATAAAGACTTCCTGGTGAATCCGGTTGGGTGGATCGAGCTTCTCCTTCTAACTGGATTATTTCTTTAGTCTTCTTTGGCTTTTATAGATGGTTAAGAAGAGATCGTATCAATTGGTAAAGCGTAGTTAGATCTTGCGCAACAAATTCATGTGCTATGCTGACACGTGGAATGTCAAGTTACTTGACATTCCTTGACATTCCCTTATACAAAACCACCCAATTGAAATTCGTTATGAAAAATGGAGTCTTTTGTGGCATTCTCTGTATCAGCAATAGATTTTGGGGGTTCCATATTGATTTTAATTGCGTTGCCAGATATTGCGATGTCTACAAACGACATCTTGTCTTCTTTAAAGCTTTGGGCATCTTCAACGGATTTTTGTGCCATTGCTTGTTCTTCTTCAAAAATACATGTCGTAATAGAAAAGCAATATGTTATTACAGTTTTAGCTCCTTGATAAATACCTTCAAGCTTTTCTTCAACAATTTGTTATTGTTTTACTTTTAGATAAATACCTTCAAGATTTTTTTCAAGTCGGTCTTCAATAGAAGTGATTTTTTTGTTGTGGAATTCTTCATTTGGAGTGGAGATTTCTCGGTCTCTTTATTCCACTTCTCCATACCCAGGTCCCATGATACCATCTTAATATATCAAATTTTCTGGAGAATAGGTAGATGCGTTTTGTAATGAATAGAAGAACTGTTACAAAAATGCTACATGCATCCCACAGATGTGACCCTCTACACTCTACATATAACTGCTACAAACATGACCCTTGGACATGTAGATTTCAACGCGGCTGTATGCTGACTAGGATAATATATCTTAACAAATTTTAGGATAATATATTTTAATAGATTTTTATGGTATGAATTCCAAAAATAAGTACTACACCTTGAAGGCTCGATTGTACTTCCTATTGAGAAATATTTTTATGGTATGGCATCAAAATATGCACCATCTCGAATGCTCAGTTGTAGTTCCCATCAACATGCCATCAATGTGCCAAAAAATCTTAGATGGACACCCTACTGATGTTTTCATATTGAAATTGCTACATGCTCTACCTATGCTTTTGTCTTCTCCTTTAGTTACTATATGTTGTTCTTAGTGCAATATTTGCCTTGCCATTTAGAAGTATTTAGCATACAAAATTGATTTTTATACTCGAAATTGAATATGGCAGGATGGTGCAAATAAGTAACTGAAGAATAGTCAAAGGGAATATAATATATATACCCAGTTCGATCTACTTAATGGCATCACAAATCTGGCATATGCCAATTTCCTGAGCGATGACAAAATTCAATGAAAAATTGCCTTGGTTTAGGAAATTAAGAGTCCCCCAAGTGTAAAGTTTTTTCTTTTTGGGTTGCCCGAAGGGCATACCCTAGGAAAGAGAGGGAGGAAATGAGAATATGCTTAAGAAAAACCAAATCAAAGGTGTTGATTGAAGCATAAATTGAAATATGCGCCGAAAATCCCAATTTGACAATTAGAGATAATAAAAATAAGAATTTAAACCCTCTCTTCATGCAGCATGCAATCAGCTTTGCATGTACCCGATGCAGCAAGCAGGTTTCTGTGGCATCACCAGTTTGTCTTTGATAAGTTGCGCCATAGTTTAGGGATTCATTTTACAGATGCCAGAATAGGTCTTGCCGCTAGTTTATGCCTTAACCTTTCAGGTGATTCTGTAAATGCCCATGCTTTCCGCCGTGAGCTTGGAAGCAAGAGTAGAGGTACTGTTAAGTTTGTCCTTCTCTTGTTTACCATCAAAAGTAGGCAACCAGTTTTATTTGTAAAGATATGATCAAAGCATTCACTTTGCTGATTGAAGCGTTGCTTCCTTGCTCAGGAGTAACTGTCAGCAGAGAAATTAGTCGAACCTTTTGACGATATGATCTTCAAGGAGCATCAGAATAGATTTTAGGCGTCAGTTTAAATCGGGCTTCCGCTCTAAATATGATGAATAAAAGGAATTGAAGGATTATAGCATATGAAGCATGAACAACATTATCCTATATCTCACAACCTTTCATCACGAGGAAGGCTTTGTGAAGCTGATGCAGACTGAATGTAAGCAAGATATGTCTAGACTACAAGGAAGGAGGATAATTTGTGGGCTGACACTACCTTAACCAACACCACAAGCTCTTCTTCTTTGCTCCGATGATCAGATAATATGCAAGTGCCCTATTGTTAAACGGGTTGGCGTTTATTAAGTTTCTGTTATCACTCTCCTGCCAGGTTAACCCTAAGCTCTAAATGCGCTTTATTCACCAGAATTTGATTTTGGCGCGTAATGTCTAGTAATCAACATCAACATCGACATTTGTTGTAAGTGTTGTATCAAATATCTTGGACACAGCCTCGTTGTGGAACAACATTTTTTTTAAGCTAATGAAAATGTTTTGTAGATCCCATAAGAACTTGACCTTTGTTATGCTCTTTTATGCAACACGAGAAATGCATTGAGAAATGTCATCAGACCCTTATGAGCTTGGGCTATGCAGAGTTCACATTTGAAGACTTCCTGGCGATAGTTTTTTTTTCTTCCGTATGCAATACTCTTGCTAAATCTAATGCAAAATAGTGGGAATATATTTTTGTGGAGCAAGTCTTCCTGGAAGACCAACTTCCATCAGGTCCCCCTTTTTTTTTCCTTTTCCAGTTTTTTTGTTGCTCACGAGGTAGTTAAATTCATGTTGGTTACTTAGATATGTACCTTTCTATGTTTCTTGTATAACATATTGCTTATGCAACCTGATTTTGGTTCTTTGTGTATCATAGACATGGTTGTTTAGCTAATCCAGGATTTTGCTTTGGTTCTTGTACTCCATGAATGTGCTGAAATCTAAGTGCATTGAATAGGATGTAAGAAAGCCTTATAATGTAGCTCATGGCTCTAAGGATCCATTGCAAATGTTAGCACCACAGGAGGAATCAATTTGATGCATTTGATTCCCTTTGGATTTCAGGTTGCTGATTATTCAAATGCCACACAATTAGTGGAGATGTATTGCTCATTTGGAGGATAGATTGACCAGCGCAGTTGTAAATGATAAGCTGTGAAATTTTGTAGTCAGTCAGGTGTGCTTCCCCATTGCTTATAAAACACTTTACATATAATAAATAGTATCGCAGCTATATTGGTCTGCTGAGAAATTTTTTCAATCTTGGCTTCCTCGCTGTAGGATGCAAGTGTTGTCTGCCTATATTGTGCAACTGTGCATTAAGCAGCCCACCTACGCAAGAGATATGTTGTATTCCAATAAAAGATATGCTCTCAATCCTAGTAGTTTGATGCACATTTTTTGTGCCTTATATTCCTCATGAAATGTCACATGTACCCGCGCACTTAATGGATGTTCTACATAGGGTGCACAATGTTTCCTTATCAAATCTCACGAAGGGGTACTATCAAATGTTATAAACGGCTGCGATAGACGAAAATCAAGCTATGAAACTGACATAGAAAGATAGTAGCCAAGTCTTGCAAAGGAGATGTGAACTAGAAAGAGTAGGTCCCTTTTACTAACATCACACAAATTTTTTGATGACATTGTGCCAGTTTTGCAGTCATCAATGACATCATCTTCAAGCTACACATGTTGCAACATGTTGAACAGTAGGATACCAAGTTCTTCCAAATTTTTATCTGATCTAGCTACACATTTTGCAACATTAATAATTAAAAAATTATTATTATTTTTTTTTTGAAGAACTTATCTCAATGTATTAAAAGAATGTAATGATACAAGGCGAACGAGGAGCAAAAAAGAGCTGCCTCGAAGAGGCGGCAATACCCCACCACTCCATCATCCTCCTAACTATAACTAAACAAAGCACCCCTCAGCATCTACAATCCCCAGGAAGTCTCGCCAAATGGCGAACTTCCGCCAACCCCAGAAACACATGGAAACTCTGAAACAACCTGTACCTCAGACGGGGAATCAAGGAGGCTGAAGGCTGCTGGACCCCCTGGAAAACCCACAACCGCCGTCGCTTCCAAAGCAGCCACACTAACCAAGCCACACATAAGTGCAAGGCTTGCTTCTTCGGAAGTGGCCAAGCACTAGGATACAAATGCAAGAGCAACTGCTGACTGGTTAGCCGAACCTGGAGCCGAGCTTAAACCTAATCCCAGGCCGCCCGAAGATGAGGGCACAGGACCAAACAATGCCCCACCATCTCTGGATGAAGTCCACAACAAGGGCACAGAGGACTCACCCCTGGCCTGAATCGGTTCACCCGAACATTAACCCGAATACAACGGTGCACTACCTGCCAAAGAAACACCATGACCTTGGGGGGAGGGGGGGGGAGGGGATTCCACGTCCAAGCCCAGACATGGTGCCAACGGGAACCCAGAAGCTGCAGAGGCCACTGACCAGATGGGGGCAAAGTGTCATGGATGACTAACGTACGGTAAACAGACCGCATAAAACACGCAACATCAACATCAGGATGGACTCTCCAAGGCTGCACCACCACTTCACCCTGAAGCAGTTCAGGTATGTGCAGCGGGATGCAGCGTGCCACCTATTCCCAAATAGCCCAATCACTGGCTCTCAGGCGGAACCGTGCTCGGAAGAACTCCCATGGAGCAACCCGGCCAGCCCAATACCAATCCTCCAAAGTGAGCACCCCTGCCCGCCTCCAGTGGGCCTGCGTCTGGGTGTGCGATGGGAGTTCCTGTCCGCCATGATGTTGGCTTTAGGCTGTGGCCCCCAGTTCACAAAACTTGTTATGAAGCTGCATAGGTCGGCCCGTGCTACACTGGTGTGTCAGGGGGAGCCCTCGGCCTTCTTCTCTTTGGGCCGAGGGGTGCGCCAGGGATGTCCCTTAGCACCATTTTTGTTCACGATTGTGGCAGAGGCCTTGTCCCAGTTGCTCCTCGCCGCGGTGGAGGATGGCGTTGTGGATGGGCTCCAGATGCAGGACGGAAGAACAAAACCTGCGGAATGTGAAGGGTCTGCTTGACACCTTTTCTTTGGCCTCAGCATTCTTCTGAATTGGGGTAAGTGCTCTGCATTGTGGGCGTTGTTGTCTCCGCCTCCCCCTTGCTTGGCTCTGTTTCCATGGAAGGTGCTCCCAGGCAATGCGTGCATGAGACTGTTGGGTATTCCTTTTGGAGGGGACATATCCATGGGACGGGTGTGGGATGAGATTTTGCAGGGGCTCCAGAAGCATCTTAATTGGTGGAAGGGCAGTAAGCTTTCCATGGCCAAGAGAGTTATGGTAGCCAAGTCAGTGCACTGCAGCACGCATATTTACACTGCATCCGCTATGTTAGCCCCTGAGGGAAAGATACAGGCGTTGGACAAGATGGTCCAGAATTTTGTATGGGGCGGAGATGATGAGGGGGCAGTGGTTTTAAGGTGGCGTGGTGGAAGTGTCTCCGCCCCCGGGAGGACGGTGGTCTTGCTATCCTGGATTTGGCATTGCACAGCAAGGCATTGGTCTCCAAGTTCGTGTGGAGTATTTTGCAGGGCGGTGCATCCTCGCCAGGGGCAGCCTTGCTGCTGCAGTCTCTTCGCCATTGTGTGGCGTTTGGGAAGCCTACTATGGATGTGGAGTTGCCATGGGCTTTGTTGTATGGGCTTAAGCCTTTTCCACATGCCTCCCCCTTCCTCACTGGGGTATTGAGGGCGTGGGAGCACGTGCGGGTGATGTTCTAGTTGGATCAGGCTGCGGTGTATCACCACTCTTCGCCCTTTTTGTGCGTTCCTTTGCCTCCGGCGCAGTCGCCTTTGGCTGCCACCCTGCACGCTTGGAAAAGTGTTTTTTGTTCCCTACTCGTCCTTTTTTTGGATGTGAATCAAATGGTACGATCTTCTTTGTAAAACAACATCTTGATATTATTTGGTAGGTTACATGGTGAATTGAGTGGATTATTTTCTAGCATGATCAATGTGTTTCACATCATTGATAGGATTACATTACTTTAAGCATATTTATTTTGGAAGGGGGAACTTGCACCACCAGGAAGTTTCCTGGAAGAAACCAGCTGGTGGCGTGCGTGGCGAGCGGCGTTAGCCACGAGCGGCACCGCCACCAGCTGGTTTCTTCC
>JAANSK020025800.1:0-17959 GCA_011763485.2 Isoetes engelmannii
AAGTCGATAATGCTAGCATATATTCTGTAAAGATTCTATTCTATTGTTTATTGCCTGAATGGACTTGTTTGGGTTCGATGCCCAAAAGGTCTTTTTAAGATTAACCATATATAGCAATTGTATGTGTAGATGTTTCCTATAGTTTTTAATATAGTATTGTAATATTAGTTTTTTAAATATCTAAAAAACAATGTGTGGATATATTATGACCTGTAGTATTTTTTTTTATAGTGTTGCAATATTAGTTTTCCACTCATTGTAATATTTAAAACGTCTCTTGTTTGAAGGAAAAACAATGCTGACTGGCATAAAAACAATAATGTGATTTTTCCTTTTCCACGTGTGGATGCATCATGTAGATTATCATTTCTAATGTAGTAATATTATTTTTCCACGTGTTATAATCTTTAAAACGTGTTTTATATTGAGAACAAACAAGATCTACTTGCACTAGAAACAACAACAACAAAAGAAAAATAGCACATTGAAGTTTTTTTAAAACTGTCAATTTTCTATGCATAGATTTTTCAAACAAAAATTACACGTTATTTCTAGCATTTTCGAAACAAAACTATAGATGACTTTTACGTGTTGTTTTTTTTTTTTTTGTAAAAGAGACACCGAAAAACTAAATGTTGAGCAGATTTTGGGTGGTTGAGTTAGTACAACCAGTTTTGGATAAGAATGTAGCTTAGGTACTAATATACATTTGTGTACTTCACCCAAAAAGGTATATAATAGATAATTTTTTATGTATAACCTACCATGCTTTCACCCAAACCATCCCTGCACCTCCAAAGTTAATTGCATAATTACCTTTGTCCCATGTAATTGTTGAGATGTTTCCATCTGCTGCTCAGAGATGTAGGTGGTAGTTTCTAAAAGACCACTAACACTCCCTTTGGAAGTTAAATATTTTCTCAGTATTATTATGTGATTGTGGGACTTGCAACTAAACCATAGATCTATTTACTACTGTTGAAAACAAGAAAGTAAGTAGTTCAAATTTGATTGTGCAACTAGTATGAATAAGACAATTGTTGCCCAAATATAGTTATTTACAACAACAACTACGAATCATTCTCATAATGCAATGCTAGCTTTGAGGAATCAAATACGGCATTTAGAGTTGGTAATCAATATAAAGAACTATGCTCAAATTCAATAGTGGCTTTAAAGTGTTTAATGAAAGCAACAAATAAACTAGTTTTTAATGGACTACTACTAAACATAGTAATTAACCACGTGCCAAAAATTATGCCATGCTTGCAAAAATTAAATATGGTTTGAGAGCATCAAAACTATGTTAAAAAACATGGATGATACTGATATTAGGATGTGAAAGCATCCTAGATTATAATAATAGAAAAGTATATTCATGAACCATCTCCCAAAATGATGATAATTTTGGGAAACTATGACAAGATATAGAACTAGTACAAAAACCACCATACAAAATAGTCTGATTTACTAAAACCATGTAGGACACATGATTTTATTGACATTACCAATGATCTGTATGAAGAACTATACTCATACTAGATTTTTTGAAAATTATTATTGCGAGTTAATTTTTGGAGGCCCTGTGACTCAACCTGCAAGTTGTTGACTTCATTGAGTAGAACCAGCTGGTTATAGATCTTCACCCCTTTCAAGGAACCTATCAGGAAGGAGTTATTATACCGAGCATCACATCCAATGAACACAGGGATTCTCCCATCTAGGCTCTTCACTGGCGTGCCATAGATAGAAGCTGAAAGCATGCCATCAAGATAGATGTAACCATATTCACCATCACGTGCAGCAATTAGGTGGTGCCATTGCCCATCATTGATCCTTTTAGATGCAGCCATGTGAAATTGATACTTACCATCTCCATACACTGTGAAATTGGGTTCACCATCGTCTATGTAAAGCAAATATTCACCATTGTAACCATTTGTTGTGCTATCAGATGAACTCCTTTGTTGGATGATGGTTCCTTTTGAAGTAGTATGTTTGGGGATCTTCACCCATGCGTGAATAGAAAAGGAAGTTTTACCATTGAGAGATGGCTTTGTGCCAAAAGAGACTTTTCCTGCACCTCGAAATGTAAGTCCACCATCTTGCTCCCAACTTGCTGATCCTATGATAGTTCCAGGTGCTCTAGTTATGGAGGAATCCTTTACAGTGAAACCACTTAATGCATGCATCTTCCACCACCCTACAAGAGCTTCTGGACGCGTGTTTAAGTAGCTTATTTCATCAGAGCTAAGAGCCCGGTTATACAGCCGCACCAACATCAAGGAACCTGTGAAGAAGGCATCCCAACCTGGATAGGCTCTACCCTCCCATCCCATGAACACCGAAATGTTTCCATCCAAGTTTCTAGCCTTATCGCTTGTTGTAGAAGTTGATAAATTTCCATCAATATAGATGTATCCTTCTGTATTATTACGTACTGCCACAACCTAATACATGTTTAATGTTAGTATCTATTTTCCTAAGAATTTATGACCTATATATACATAAGATTTAATTGCTCGAGTCCTAGGCACTAAATAGAAGAAGGTAAAAAGAAACTAACATGGTGCCATTTATCATCATTCACAGCCACAGGAGCAGAAAATTGATTATCGGATGTATCTGACCCAAACTGGAAGGCGCCATCTCCATAAATGAAAAAACTGGGCTTGCCATTATACAAGTAGAATTGGTATTCTCCGTTGCAACCATTAGTGTTGCTTGATTCTAGGCTTCTTTGCTGTAAAATAACCTGTCTCTTGCTAGCAGTTTGAGGCACTCGCACCCATGCAGAAATAGTGAAAGACGTCGTGCCACTCAGAGATGGCTTTGTACCAAATGAAACCATCCCTGCACCTCCAAAGTTAATTGCATTATTACCTTTGTCCCATGTGATTGATCCTGAGATGTTTCCATCTGCGCCTCTGCCGGACGAGTCTTCTATAGTTTGCTCAGTCATCTTCCACCAAGCAATCAAAGCATTAGGACGAACAATAACATATCCAGTAGCAGTCTTGCTTTGGTCATTTTTTATCTCATAGCTGAAGTAGTCTCCCGACAAACTAGCTTCTAAGGATGGTGTAAAAACAAGTTGGTTGTTCAAGACTTGAATGGTACTATTCATAGTTGAAGGATTTTGAGCAGAAACAAGTTTCAATGTTTTGACATTGGCATCTACATCATTGGCCAGAGCATTAATGACAACAGAGTTAAGACCTTGGGATTCAACAACATCTATATTTGCACGAGGAGGATAAGAAATAATTGGAAATGAGAACTTGAATTTGTAGATCAGGATCTCGACTAGTTCGACAGAGGAAAATCGAGAGAGCTGGTTGCCAGACATTATGGTAGGCCCTTCAGATTGTCTATCTCCTTCGTAAGAAATAGAACCCCAGTTGTGCCCAGCTTGTTCCCTCCAAACAACAGAGAAGTCTCCATTACATTCTCCCCCATTTACAGAATATGCGTCCGAAGTGCCTATTGATCCAACCGAAGCAAATCCACCTCCAGCTCCTGGATTAACTAGAAGTGCTAGATTGTGAGTGTTACCAACAACATTAGTAATATCCGTATTCCACTGTTTCTTTACAGTATTGAGTTGGACTTTGATATCAGTATTTGAATAAGGATCACATGACTGACACGTTCGTATCAAAACTGTTCCTATCTTGTGAAGGATAGAAGCATCACGAAGGAAGGGAATATTTGTTGCCATTATTGAGAACTCCACCATTTCGAGAGTGCTGAAGACTTTTGAACCTAAATAACAATTTAAATCCATTATAGAAAAGTAAGAACTCTTACAATAAGAATTTATAATGCATTACGAGTTTAATGAAATTTTTTTATATTAATTAGAAAATCCTTACATTTTGCATTTCGACTATATGTGACTACTAGATGTACTTTGTTGGAGTTGTCATGCAATAAAGCCTATTACTATGAAAGAAGTATGTATATCTTACATGTAGTGTTTGTTATTATTGTACCGGACTATTATGTTACTCTATGGGAAAGAAGTTTTCTCATGAGGACTAAAAAATGAGGTCATATAAAACTCAATCTAGCGAACCAATCAAGTAACCCGCCCAGGCTTCTCAAAAGCATAAATGAGAAAAGCATAAATGAAATTTGAACTGTCCTAAATTTTAAATGTCATGCCCATAATGGTTCTCTACGCGATAGCTAGAGAAGTAGGTAGCGGTTGTGATTAGGGAAGTGCATGCAGAGCTATGGAACCTGCAAGGAACTTACAGAATTGGAAATTTTTGACTGGCGTGGACGTCCATAAAGAAAGAAGTTAGTTTTTGATATATATCATTATTATTGAATGTTCTCATCCAGAAATATGGAGAGATTTATGTATTGAAGGATCGTGCTACTATATTTTAATTACAACATTGGATGCACTAATTCATCTGGCATCATCGAGGTCGAGGAGGAGGATGATGGGGGAGAAGTTTTTACGTCATGTAAGTGTACCTTCAACAGTAGTAAAGAAGTAATATGAAGAAAATGATGGACTTTAAATTTCAATTCAAATACAGTTAATTAGAATGAATGAGATGTGAAGATAGGAATGTCCGTATAGCCTAGTGTGGCAGTTGCTGAAAAAATAGAATAGAATAGAATAGAATAAAAGATACAATTGTAATGATGAGAAGGAGAGAAGACTAACCTGAAGCAACATAGTGACCATAGCTAGAATCAATTCCAACTTCAGCAACAGAAAGGACAGAACTGGAGGTTGAAGGAGCAACGGTAGTGGTGGACAAATGAGGCGTCCATTGTGCATCACCCCGAATGGAGAAGCCACTGTTGGAAGACACCCATTCAACACCGTTTTCGAAAAAGATGCGGGCCAAGAGAGAGCCATCGGCCCTGAGCAAGGCGGCTGCCATGGCACCAGACTGCCCTCTGACGTAACCCAAATAAGTCCGGCCGCAGGACACCTCAATAGCTTCGAAATGGCCGCTGCACTGCTGAACTATCACCCGGAAATTGGGGCTCCGGATTGGGAAGAGCTCAAAATCTACGGTCACATTCTGGCTCCCGGTTCCAATCGTTCTGCTGAAGGAATTCGGCAGACTGCACGATTTCCCAACAAAAATTAGTATCAGAAGAAGAAAACTCCATGGGAATGTAAATGCTCTAGACATTTTCACTTTGCTTTGTTCATTGCACTCTTCTGTGTCTCTTTATAATAAGTAACGACTGCCTATATGTACAGTTTCTCCACATGCTGAATCGTGTTCATACAGCTCTGTTTATTTATTATCGTGATTGCCTATATGTACAGTTTTCCCACGTATTTTCCCTTTTTCTTGGCCCAAATGTGACGTGGTTATTTTAGGGCTATGATCGAGGATGGGAGCCATGTGCAATGCTACAACCTTAGCCCTGAATCAATCATGGACATGGCTACAATGTACACACTAGTAGCCCATATGGAATTTTGGATGACCTTAGCCCATACACATGACTACCCTATACCAGGATCTGAACCTACATCCTCGCCTTAAATGTATTTGTGTGATCGCCTGCAAGCTCGTGGGCAGCATATTCGGTTCGGTGAGTGAATAAATTCAATTGTCATTTTTTGCTGCCATGGTTGTTCACTTATATTTGCCATTCACTGCTTGTTTTTTTGGGTTGCCCTATGGGCAAACCCTCGATTATGTGAGGAAATGGCATATTCTGAGCATATATCAGCATATACCCGAATAGGTCATATAACTGCCCTAAACGTGCTATTGCAGGTAGTTATGTCTGTCACAAACATAGCAAAAGTGCTAACGTAGCCAGTCCTACGCCAAGCATGAGAGGAACTGTCTATTACATAGCACCGAAATATGGCGAAAGAGGAATATTGACAGAAAAATCAGATGTGTATAGTTGTTTTGCTTGTTATTATCTCCAGCAGAAGGCCGCAACAAGTTGTTGCTTCTTTGAAGATTGTATTTGAAAGGGTCAATTTGATTTCTTGGGCTCACCAGTTGAATCAATCCAGTAATACTCTTGATCTAGCTAATCCGGCTCTTGCTCTTCTTTGCCTCCATAGATTGCCTCAAGTTCGGCCCTCGATGGCTGAAATAATCAAAATTCTGTCCGGCAAATCCCAAATTTCTTCTAGCCCCTTCAAATTTTTGCCATCTCCGATCTGCTCCATCTATACTGGTCATTTGCAATCAATTCAGAGTTCCATACTTAAATTTTGAGCCGAATTTTGCCTAAATTGTGGTCAAAACTCTTGAGACAGTGCAGATTGATCATAATTGCAATTGGATTTGTTCTTTTTATGAGGAAGCCCTCAGGCTCAAAACCCACTGTCCATCATCGTGTGCAACTAAAGGGAAAAAGAAAAAAGAAATAGACAATGAAATGAGGTCCATAGCTTTGTTGGCCTAGTGGTCACGCCATTGCTTTTGGGTAGCACTCATTCAAGCTCAAAACCCAATGACTAGGGATGGTGGCCCTCTCACTTGGTTAAGGTTTGGGGTTGTTGTCCCGCTTGGTTAGGTTCGATTCCATGAAATCAAAACCTGGTGACTAGCAATGGATGGCAAGAACGCAATAACATCAATTGCGGTGGTGGAATTGCGGTGGTGGTCTAGTGGTCAGACTGTCTTTTTCTAGTAGGCTACATATGAGAAGATGCCAAGAACCTTTTAAATGCGCAGTGTCACTCTACATTGCTTACAATATCCTACAAACAAAGGTCCTCCACCATGTAATTTGTATCAGGTTGAAAGCAGCAGACATTTACACAACTGGAAATACGTCTTTCATTCACAACAAAGGAACTATATGCAATAACATAATGGACATTTTTGTATATACAAGGCAACAATGTACATTTGAGTTTTTATAAGTGCAATTATAGCCCACATGTCAATTAATGTAGTCTTAATTCATCTTATAAAAATAATCGCCACGTAAATATGCAACAAAGCAGGATTTACTCCGTTTATGCTTATCTCATTTTCAACATGCACAAGATCTTCATTCCACCATTCCCCTACAAAATGAAGAACACCATTACTTGCATAAACTAATTTTTCTTTTAAATAAAACAAACCATGTTGCATGTTGTTTCTTCTTCTTGCCTATGTATTTCAAAACTAAGAGTACTTTGTCTGTTAGATCTCCCGAGATATAATTAGAATAGCTAGCAGACTGAGAAACTGACCTTGCTTCTCCCCTGGATTTGGGGGGGGGGGGAGAGGAGGAGGATAAATTTCTTTACCAAAGGATTGAGCTTCTTTAGCAAATCCTCCAGCTCCCTCATATTATCATTGCCACCAATGGTAAATGCATATTCCTGTGGTTTTTTAAACCTACCGACAATGCGTTCCACCAAAGTGCTCATTCCAGAATGGGGTCGCATGAAAATGACATAAACTCCATAGATAGGTTTCTCATTCATCTCTCAACAGATTTTTCACAATGGCAGATAGTGGGTAGCCGCACATATGCGAACTACCCACAAAGAAAAAATAAAGCGAATATCCAATTGTATAACTTGGACCCCAAAAATTACAATGCTAATAGATGTTGGTTTTTGTAGCTGCCGAAAGCTTATCACTGGGATTAAAAAACCCCACCCTTTTCGAAAAAAAACCCTACTGATCAGCCTTCACAAGGGGTTTTGACAAACGTACGGCTGAAAAATCGCTCCAAAAAAACCCACGAATGGGGAAGTTGAAGGTGCTGCCGCTTGCTAACTTATACGTGCACATCACCAACACTTCAAACACAAGAGTAAAAAAGAAAAAACCTTGAAAAGCGAGGGGTTGTTCAGGCGTGCCACGCCACAAACTCGAAAAGCGAGGAGCTGGTCACGCGTGCCATGCGCCACATACAATAACAATAGATTAAAGGGAGGAGGGTGGGTTTCAAAGAAAAGAGAACAATGTACTGCTGAGAGAGACGAGGAAGCGCTGATGACATGTTGATAAAGCACCACGCCTTAAATAGCGATCTCCCAACCAGAAAATGCATGCAATGCATGCATGCGAGACATGCATGCTCGCCCCCTTGTGGAATTCGATGGCTCGGATCGATGCTATTCTAGAATGGGCCTTGCATGAAAACCACAAAATCTCCCGAAAAGAAGAGAACTTCAATCATCAAAACTGGATCGAAGACGAGGATCAAAGGAAGGCCAAAGAAGAGGTGCTTGATCCACTGTCTTCTATGATTTAAAGCTTCATAGCAGAAGAAAGATTTGGCCATCACTTCTCTTCTCGGTTCTGCTTGGTACCTATATAAGAAGATGGAATGAATAAGACAAATCTGTGAAGGAATAAAAGAAACCATTGCTAGTGATAAAAGCTCAAAACCAACCTATTTCGTGTAGCTGCAAAATTCGATGGTAGAAGCAATATAAAATGCATTGCATAGCTCTCTTTACTGAGTTTAGTTAGGTACTGAGGTGTTCCATTGATATCAAACCACCATACTTCGCAGCAGATCGTATGAGATTGAGGAGGAGCGCTAGTTACCTGAAATGGGCCAGGACCACTATGGCCGTATGCTCCGCTCCAGAACCAAGGATTTATTCTTAGTATTACAGTCGCTGGTTTAGGGCTTGTGATAGAAACAAAAGAAATAGATCAAAATATGAATCGAGCCAAAATAAAATCGTGAATAAAAAATGCACCAAATCTCAGACATAGGGTCGACTATCAAATCATGACTAGCCCTTTTTGATGCTCCAACCATGAAATTAGGGTAGAGGATGGCTACCGCCTTTTGCCTTCAATTTGTTGTTTGCATGTCCCATAACTAATGCTCGTTTCTGTTTGCAGATTACCGACCATCATCGTAAGGTTTTCAAGAACCATTATGACTTAGAAGTAATGCCAGATTTTTGCAAATTTTAGTTTAAGATTCACATATGAATTGGTTACCTAACCTTCTATTCTATATTTGTTGCCTCAATTTTCTCTATGTTGTTTGATGTTCGCACTACTTTATTCGCTTATCATTTATAGACAAAGTTCAGTTTCGTCTATTTATAGGCTCGGACCGTTGCATGTCAATTTCGGGTGATCTTGACCACCATTACGCACAACTCATTTTTTAGCAAGTTTCAGTTAACTATCAGTTTGGAATATGGAATCATTGCAAAGGTTGTGAAGCGCATTTTATACATGTATGTCTGTATATTTGGAACTCCTCGCCTCTCATTAGACGCCATAACTGGGAGCTGGGGGAGATTTAATTCAATGGTTGAATTAAAAAAATATATTTGAGATGTTATTTTCGATGGTTTAATGTGTAGTATTAATGTATTATATTATTGATACAATTATTAATGAGATGTGTGTGGGTCCAAAAAAATTTGGCCCCTTTGGAACCTAGTGGTTGTTTTATTTGATATAACAAGGTAATGTTTTAGGGAGGTAAAAAGGGTATGGTACATGGAACATGAAATGACATAAATAAGGACAAGCATGTAGCATGACATGACTAATTGAGAAAGTCTAAAACTTTATGCAACAACTTGTTAACATGACACTTCGTTGGTGGCCCAAAATCTCTAACACGAAAACCATTTAGCACATTTTATCATCCCTCCAAATCAAATTTAAACTTAGCTAAATCTTGAAATTGAGTCCTGGAACTTTTCCAACATGTGCAATCAGGAATCTCAAGACAACAAATCCTAGGAGCCACATAAAAAGATTGATGCAAATGTTCGATTAGACCCTCACCATAATTGATGCAAAGATGCCTTCTTTTTTTAATCAATTGCTCAATGCCCTAATTAGTCCCTGAGATTTCGCATTCGCCTGCCTACATGATTGATCATAAAAATCCAAAAATCCCTACGCAACTTATTCAAATTCATGTTTTTTCCAGCTTGAGTATGTTGTGGCCAAAGTATGCAGTCATTGACAACCCAAAAGGGGGGGGGGCACTAAAAAGAAAGGATTAACATAGAATGAAGGAATCACAAATCATGTGAATGGAAGATTGATAATCACTGGCTAAACAGGACCTTGGCATGCAAAAGTATGTAAGGTAAACTTGAGATTCACTGAATGTAAACTCTCGCATGCAAATGCATGTAGATGGAAACCTGAGATTGGCCGGGTGAGAAGGGCCTATGCATGCATTGACTGAGAAAGAAGGTGCTATGCATGCACGAGCATAGGCGTGCATGTCCATACCAAAGGTTAGGAAGACAAACTAACTAGAAATACAAAGCGCGCTCTATAAATACTACTAGCATACCATCATACAAATACAACACCAGAATCATATAAAAACCATAGAAAAATGACCGTATAATTATACATTTTGTGTGTTAAGCCGTTTTTCGTGATATTTCAACATAGTCCTTTGCTTATGACATTGGAAAGCTTTTAGGATGTGTTCTAAATTTGCAGTCGTGTTCTTATGCGACGAGAACATGTGCACATATTTTCTGAAAAAGTTAGTTATTTCTGTTTGAACGAGTTTATTGACAAAAATAGAGGAGAGAAATTGATATTTTGATGAATCAAACACAATTTCGTGTGACTTATTGCTACCCTTGTAGAGGGTTAGCTATCAAATGATTCTTGTGATTTCAGGCTTTCAATGGATACCAAAATTGTCACTACTATTAAGCAAGAGAACCGCCTTACTTGTGGATTTCTAAAAGGCTCTACATCAGACCTTTGGATTCAATTGATTCACTTTCAGACCTTTCCAGAAAGACTCTTCCACCTAGAGTATTCATTTCTAGCGAGTTGTGAAGAATTTGAAACACAAGTTATTGAAACCTGGCTTGAAGAATTTGCTGGAAACAAGAACATCTCGGCCACTGACATCTTTCGTGTCTTTTGCAACAATTCCGACCATAGGATTTATGTTACGATCCACAATAAGCTGATTTGGGAAGAATACGAAGGTATCCGTAACTGAGAGCTTTGTTGGAATTGTGGGCCTCCTACCAATCCAAGTCGTAAGTTAATTAGTTTGATCCTTTCCTTCCCCTTGCCTTTCTCCTTTCTTTCTTTCCTCTGTTGATTATCGCTGAAACGTTTTTCTTCATGGCTAAAAATCCCAAAACTTCGAATATTACAAAAACCCTAAATACAAACTCCCTTATTTTGCTTTATAAATTTATGCTGCCACAATGAATTGATCTCCTAACACAATTAAATTCTTTTCAGCTAGATCCTTCCAAAGTTCTAAAATTTGGAGATTTTGCTGACTTGAACTTTGGCTCTAAAGAAATGCCACACTTTTCCTCTGATGTGCCTATATGGGATAAGTTGTTAAAGGATCCGAGCCTAGATGGAGTTGTACCTCCCCTAGCGCCAATGGAGTTTCTATACCATATGATGTGCCTAGGCCTGTACATCAAATTCACTCAGATAAAGATCTTGCAGAGGAGGTTAACAATTTGCAATACACGACCCATCCCAAGCTTCAACTCTACCAAGGTATTCATTTGAACTATCCTACTATTGTTTCCAAGATTGAAATCTTTCCAGCTCTCCTGTCATTTTGTATTGACAAAGTTGGGGCTAAAATAGAAAAATTGTGGGATCATCTGCTCAGACTTAACAAGGGGATTGTTATCAACACTGTGTATTGGTTGAATTACCCTTTCCTTCTTGTAGAATGTGGTAATGCAACTGCAAATATCTTACTCAAAACTGGACGCTCCACTTTTGAAACATTCCAATTATCTTTCTTAAAATGGAGCCATCTTATTCCCATTACTGGCTTTGGCAAATACATTATTGCATCTGTCACTATGAGCGAGCTTTGCTCTAAGGTGGGTAGGTTTACCAAACTTTTGCCATGATTGCAATGCTAGATATTTTATTAACGCTTCCTGTCAGAAGAGATTGTCACAGACCAAACTGTCAATGACACTACAAATATAGAGTTGAAAACAGAATTGAAGGGCTATAATGGTGGCGATAATCTAAGTGAAAGATGCACAGCAAAACTTGTGCTTTCTAATGTAATGAATGTCAGCAAATGGCCAAGGGGGAGTCACTTAGAACCCCAAACCACATGCGTAAACATCGAGGGGTTATTTTTAGGGGTTGTATGTATACCTACGGTGCACTCTACATTCTATTTTTTAGTATTGGGGGAAACCAGTATGGTATGCTACAAGGAGGGCTCACTGGATTTGGCAGCCTATTCCTAGAGGCATCCATCGGAATCCAACGTTAAGATTACTGGTAATGTTTTTTTTTCTCGTTCTACGCTATTCGTTCTTTATTCCTAGGATGGGATTAGGAATTTTACAACGATTTGGCTTCCTCTTGAGATTTTTTTTTCCATCTTGTTTGGAGGATGGATCACGAATAACGATTTGGCTGCCAACATGATGCAGATGTACCAGTTCTCTATTGCTAGTTCTCTGTTGCTGTGGCATATAACGTTCAATTCAAGCGTATTGATGAATGCAGCTTTGCTCTAATCATTCTAAAGGTACGTGCAAGGATTCAAGATTACTACATTTAGGCGTTAAGTTTGAATCAGTTTTGTGTTCATGAGTGCATATAATGAGCTTGCATACTTGTGCATTAACGAAGCTGTGACAATCAAAGAGGTAGGGTGAGCTAATAGTTTCTATAAGCTTGCCTTCCAGAATTTTAATGATATTAGATAGTATTAGAAGTGGGTACAACGGTTTGAAGTGGGGCTCAGTTCCCTTGAATAATACAGAACCCAAATTGGGTCTTCGACAGTAAGCTTATTTACCCTTTGTGCTCCTGGTTTTGTCTCAAACGAAGTTAGTTTTGGCATGTCGGACTGAATCATCACATGAGAGGTTTTGGTGTCATGTCATCAGTCCATAGTCCATTCATATAGAGACCCAAGAGAACTATAACCTGTTGGATTCCTATAACGATTATGCTTACAATCAAGGTTGGGTTAAGCCTCAGCATATGCAGTTAAGATTCTGCTGCAATTGCAGTTAAGCCTCAGCACAGGCTTAGACTTGCTGCATATTGGAAGATGATATTGGGCAGATGATATTGGGCAGATGATATTGGGCAGATGATGAGCTATAACTTCTCTGCCTGACCCTATTGGAGATTAAATTTGAAAGTGAAGCTTTTACACAGTCGAATTGCAAGTCAACAAAAACATTCAAATGACTTTTCAAACAAGGTGGGAAGCTGCTATAAGCAGTATCCCATCCAGGCTGCAAGCTGTATAACACTCAGGAAAGTTACGTTGTCTGGCATCATTTTTTCGTGATGCATGTTGACAAAAAGTTTCATTGCCTCTTCACCAAGACCGTGCTGGGAACAACCAGCAATAAGTGCATTCCAGGTTATTATGTTTCGGCAGGGCATTTGGCTAAAAATTTCAGAAGCATTGTTTATGCTTCCACATTTGATGTACATGTACATGAGAGCAGTTCCTATAAAAAGATCAGTTTCACATCTAAATTCTTTTACATGGGCATGCACCCTTTTCCCCTGTTCCAATGCTGCTACCAGTGCGCAAGCACGGAGAATCACAACAAAGGTGAAGTTCCTTGGCTCCATATTTCCTTCTTGCATTTTATTGAATATCCTTAAGGTTCCTGGGCTGTCCTCATGCCTCACATGTCCGGCAATGATTGCATCCAAATAACATGATCTTCTTTATGTAGCTTGTTGAACAGTTCATGGGCATCCTCTATTTTTCCACATTTTGCATACATGTGAATCAACATGTTACTCAATAGGATGTCTGACCCACATTCGGCTAGCATGACCTGGGCATAGACCTGTTTCCTTGGCCCATGTTTGGACACGCATGAAGATATATGAGAGTGATATTGTCTGCAAAAGAACACCAAGTTTGTGTCAATTGATTAGAATGTTATTAAAGCCTGTTACTACTACTATTAGATAGTTGCTATGATTGGATTATTACTGGTATTAAAGCTTGTTAAATCAATACAATTTTTTCTGTAAATTTCCAAGTTCTAACACCTTGTCTTACATTTTGTTTGCTTTGAATAGGTAGAAGTGTTGGTTTATATGGCAGACCCAGGAACATTCTTCATCTTCGTTGAAGAAGGTAATGGCAAGTCAAAGGAGATTGATTTTGTGAAGGCAAGGGCTTCTTGCACATATGCTGAATTGCAGAAGGAGATCGATAGTGACAAGTTGGAGGCTTTAGTTGATCATGTATATGTGTTTTAGGAGAACGTACTCTATCATTGTCACAGCAGCAAGAGCAGTGCCTTAAATTAAAGGATAATGAAGTCTTAGCAAGAATTGTTGAGGACCATGCAGCAAAGAGGCCAAGGATTAGTGCAGATGAGGACGACATGTTAAACACCAAGGGACTGATAAGCCTCGGCCTCTGGAGGCTAGGCAAACTGGCTCTAGACTTCTAGATTACGTGTATATGGTTTTTCCAAATGCCTCTAATATCCATGCTAGAATCAGGCCACCCTGCAGACATTCCAAGCCTATTGTGCCTCACATAGCAGTTTCTAAGGCTTGTACATACACATACAAGGTTTTTGGGTGATACTAAGAATGCTGTGCAGTTCCATTACATACGTGACAGAATGTTAGATACAATCAGTTGGTCAATGCCGTACCTAAGTTGATGCATTATAACACATCGTTTGTAACAATCATCAGGGAGCATATCATAATCTATTACAAAAACCAGTTGGTAAGCTTGAAGAGGGAGAAGGGAGGCCTGATGTTGCATCTTTGTAAAGCATTCTAAAGCCAGGGAGCCTTCTCTATGTTGTACATATCCTGGAATTGTTGCAGTCCGGGCTACTGAATTTGGATTGAACAATAGATCTAAAACCTTGCAAGCTTCTTCCACATTCCCACATTTGGCATGTGCATTGAGAAGCGTATTAGCCACCTTATCCTGACATTGAAACTTACTCCTCATAAGATGTTTGTGCATTTCTTGAATCTTTTCTATACCGCTAACATTTGCAAAAGCTTCCAAAATGCCCAAGAAGGAAAGTTTATCTAACTCCATACCGGCATGCTTCATTTGATCACAACAATATAAAGCAAAGTGGCTCTTGCAATTTTCATTGTATCCTGCGATCATTGCATTCCATGTGATTGTGTCTCGCTTTCCATGTGATTCCATGTGCATTGTGCTTCATCGAACTTTCCGCATTTAGCATACAAACTGATAAGCATATTGCTCAGAACAAACTTGCATTCTCTTCTACCTTCATTTTTCCTTCCCTCGTTCGCTAATATGGCCTACCCAGTATTTTCCATGCTCACTTGCTCAAAGAGCTCAAATGCATTCTAGTATGTAGCTCTCAGCTCTTCATTTGTCTTATGCAACGGAACTGCTTGGTCGCTTTCTAAGAAATCAATATCTTCCAGCCGTTTAGTTTTGAGTGTTTGGAATGTTGTAGATTGCTTTGACCTTTCTTCCACAAATGCAAGCCTTTGTGCAAATTCTGGCAGTATAATTTTGAACGGTTGCAAGAACTAAAAGTATTCTCTGCGAGATTGTCATTTCTTGGACTGTTATGATTATAGGATTTGCCGAGCAAGTACGCATTAGTGAAGCTCTTCACTTATACTAGAGAAGCAAGACAAAGGGATGAAGCCTGATAAGACCACTTTAGTGAACCTTCTTAATGCATGTGCTGAGATAACATTATTAAGTAAGGGAAAGCAAGTACATAATTCTATTTTGAAGTATCGTTTATAGTCAGATGTTACTATGCGATCTGCGATTGTTCATATGTATGCTAAGTGTGAGAGTTTGGGGGATCAGAAGATCATGACATTTTGTCAGATATATTACTTGTCGGATTGATGCTTTTAGTCATACAGGACACCAAAGCAGAGTGTCTTCTCAACGTCATTCCTCCAGAGGTTATCAATTGGACTTCTTTGCTTGACCATAAAGAACCAGGGATGTGAACAATGGTAGCAAAGTATCATAATAAACCATAAGTAAGAACCACACTATATAACTAGCATTGATTATTCAACACATTAACCCACTTAGTAATATCACTTTATTTTAGTGGTTTTATGCAAAAACTGTTGTGAAAAACTGGTAATAAGTTTTTTTTTGGGGCTTGTGCGTTACAAAAGCTAATTTCCTAGCTGCAACTATTGTTCGCATAACTTGAAGCTGTTGTAGTGATAATTTTACATCAAGTGCTGGAAAGACCGGCTTTTCCATGACATTCAACCTTGACTTGGAAGGCAAAGGCCCTCCGTCGGGTGCCTCCTTGCTATTTCTTGAATTTTCTAAAAGTTCATTTTACAACTTTTGCATTGGCTATTTGGCAAAGTTTTGTCGTTTTCCTTCCTTTATAGGAGGTAAACC
Organism: Isoetes engelmannii; assembly: GCA_011763485.2. Taxonomy (NCBI): domain Eukaryota; kingdom Viridiplantae; phylum Streptophyta; class Lycopodiopsida; order Isoetales; family Isoetaceae; genus Isoetes; species Isoetes engelmannii. The sequence goes on from JAANSK020025800.1 coordinate 16,312, forward strand.
TTACTAATCCATTGAATTGTTTTCTTCTGTTTTATAAAATAACTGGCACATAAGAAGAAGCTACCAAGAAAGACACTGTATAAAGAAGCTTAACCATATAATACATGCTGCGAAGCAGATTCAAAACAATATTTTCCGAATATATAAACTAGGGTTGGGTAAACTACAATCAAAATGCCTATTTAGTCAGAATAAAATTTTCTTTATACAATATCGTATAGCAATCGGCCATATATTCAGTAATATGTCTATGGCCGAGCAGCGTAAATAAGGAAAATCAAAACTCCCACCATTTTCTATTTTCCATCTTCTTAGCTAATTCTTCAGAACTCCCACCATTTCTATTTTACATCTTCTTAGATACTTCTTTAGCTAAAGTTTTAGCAGTTGCTTTTAGTTCCTCAACTTCCTCACTGAGTTCCTGTAAATGTATATGTAGAGATTTGACCAATTTCAATTTGGCATAAATATGCATCACATATGTTTTTCATGAGAACTTTTCCATTGTTATACTAAAAGAGTCCATAGGTTTATTGAGGAAAATGGGGAAGAAGAACAATCCTTGAGCATTTGGGATTGTACATTTTGAACATTCTTGAATGCAAAAAATTAAGGCAATAGTAACAAATATACTTACATCAAGCGTTTGCTCTTGTGCCATAAGGTTCTCCATAGCCGTTGAGACAAACCTTCGTCAGATTTGTGGGACGGCTGCTGACAAACTTGCTGTTCTGATTCGAAGGCTCTTCCATTATCCTGAAACAAGTTTAAGATTTAAGCGCCATGGCTATGGCTCTTGATTAAACCAGAATCGGATTTCAATCTCAACATACCTTGGATTGATCCGTCTTATTACTGCTACCACCATAATGAGCTTTTATATCCTCAACAGTTCTGGCTTTTGGAGGCCTTTCAGACAAACCTTCATCAGATTTGTGGGACTGCTTATAATAAACTTGCTCTTCTGCTTGGGCTCCTTGGGCTTGTGAGTCTGTTGTTGTTTCTGATTTGTGCGACTCTTGTTTGGACAGAGTGCAAAAACGGCAGATACCCCACCCCACTCCAATGCTGACTACCACAACAATGGACATTATCACCAGATCTGCCGTTGACTTCATTTTTTTCTGATTTTTTTCGTTTTCTGATTTCGTTTTTTTGCTGTGTTAATCAGCCAGGCAGTCCGCTGATTACCGCTGCAGAAAAAAAACGTAAGAGTGCAGATAGATAATTCGATGCTGTCTTCAATCCTTCTTCACTGCGGGCTGCTCGGTACTCGGATTGCCACGAAATTTGGCAGGTAAGCGTTTCGGCATCAAACGCACCCTCTTGCCAATTTTCAGCTCGATCCGAGCTGTTTTGCAAAATCCGATTTTGCCCATACCCAGCAGTTTTTCGTTTTGTAATTCGGCCATCACCTGGCAGATCTTCATCGGCCAACATCCGGCAGATCTTCAGGTACTTTTTGAACATACTGATTTATGGCTAGAGTAGAAAGGGACTGGGCCCGGAAATGGGCACGGTCTGTACTTGTCCAGGCCACACCTGAAGCTGTACATCAGGAATTGCTTTCTCGCTTACAAGAATTGGAGATGCGCTTGCCAGATCAGGAAGCCATCAAGGGTTTCTGGAAGCAGGTTGAATTTAAGGG